>ML269722.1:90879-103279 GCA_005239495.1 Nicotiana undulata
GGGGGGAGGATGCAAGAAAAAAAAAAGAAACAGAAAAGTAATTTTTTTTTTTTTGCGGGGTGAGGGTGGGGTGGGTGGTGACGAAAAAAAATATTTTGGAGAGAGGGCATGGGGTGGAGTTAGGTGTGTGGGTGTGAGGGTAAGGAATAAGGTGGGGAAGATTGAGAAGGAGTATTGAAAAATATTTTTCAGAAAGTTTAAGCCAACCAAAAACACACTCTGTATTATCCATATTTTACCCATTGGTTACTCATTTTTCTAATGGATTATATGGGTAATTACCCATATTCGACCCGGTTTAAAAAATCAGTTATCCAACCCATTTTTAATGGGTTGGGTTGGGTGGTTAACTATTACTTTTTAACCATCTTGTCAGGTCTAGGGATTACATTGAGTTGTTGTTGTTGTTGTTGTTGTTGTTGTATCTAACAATAAAGTTCTTATTTGAGTTAAAAAAATAAATACTCCCTCTGTTTACTTTTGCTTGTCCACTATACTAAAAATATATTTTTAATTTTACTAGTTCAGTTTAGCAATCAAGAGAAGGTAAAAAAATTTCCTATTTTATTAACTACTTATTCCTCAAATCATTTTCAAAGATTTTTTAAAATGCTATTATTATTATGGGTAAAATTAAAAGATATATACTTCTTTTTATTCTTAAAGGGAGCAAAGTTAAAAGTAGGTAACTAAAAATAAACCTAGGGAGTAATTTATAAGCAAAGGAATATTAGAATGAATTAAGTGCAGATAATGGTTAGAGATACTTTGCTTGATTGACTAATTAACTAGTATTAGCATTCGCGCATATGCGCGAACATTGATCATGTTAAATATTTGAGTTATTTGGATTATATGTAAAAAAATCTTAAAATTTAAACCTTCTCGATAAATAAAGATAATCATTGGATATTAATTAAGAAACACTACGTGAAAATGATTAAACATTTCTCAAATCTCCTAGTTACAATTCTATTTTTCTTTTTACTACCATTCTCGCCGATGTCATTAGATCCAAAAAACAGTCAGGAAGCAAAATAATAACTCATATTTATGGCAAAACAATCAAAGGTTGAGACTATGAAGGACTCTTTNAGAAATTTCGAACACGTAAACTTTATAATTTATAACCCGTAAACTTCGAAACACATAAACCTCTGAACTCATATATTTGGAACTTGTAAAATTTTGAACTTGTAAACCGAAAGATGAAAAAAGTAAAACTGAAAATATATTTAAGAAAAATATTTTTTTCTGGGGGGAGGGTGAGGGTGCAGAAAAAAAAACAGAAATTTTAAAATTACAAAAAAAGTAAAAAAAAAAAATTTGTGCCGGAGTGGAGGCAGGGGGTGGGGTGNTCAGGTCTAGGGATTACATTGAGTTGTTGTTGTTGTTGTTGTTGTTGTTGTATCTAACAATAAAGTTCTTATTTGAGTTAAAAAAATAAATACTCCCTCTGTTTACTTTTGCTTGTCCACTATACTAAAAATATATTTTTAATTTTACTAGTTCAGTTTAGCAATCAAGAGAAGGTAAAAAAATTTCCTATTTTATTAACTACTTATTCCTCAAATCATTTTCAAAGATTTTTTAAAATGCTATTATTATTATGGGTAAAATTAAAAGATATATACTTCTTTTTATTCTTAAAGGGAGCAAAGTTAAAAGTAGGTAACTAAAAATAAACCTAGGGAGTAATTTATAAGCAAAGGAATATTAGAATGAATTAAGTGCAGATAATGGTTAGAGATACTTTGCTTGATTGACTAATTAACTAGTATTAGCATTCGCGCATATGCGCGAACATTGATCATGTTAAATATTTGAGTTATTTGGATTATATGTAAAAAAATCTTAAAATTTAAACCTTCTCGATAAATAAAGATAATCATTGGATATTAATTAAGAAACACTACGTGAAAATGATTAAACATTTCTCAAATCTCCTAGTTACAATTCTATTTTTCTTTTTACTACCATTCTCGCCGATGTCATTAGATCCAAAAAACAGTCAGGAAGCAAAATAATAACTCATATTTATGGCAAAACAATCAAAGGTTGAGACTATGAAGGACTCTTTGGATACAACTTGATTCTTTTACTACTGCTTGAACTCTTATTTGGTGTGTTGATATATTCTAAAATTATTTCTATTTTATATTTTCAGTTTCTGAAACTTTATTTGTCCAATAATAATTATTTTTATAACAATGTAAGTGAAAATATTATCCTTAATTCAAAACTCATTTTAGTCGGCTATCTAAAATTTAAAAAAAAATTTAGCCAGTGATTTTCTTTCTAGTATGACTCCATTTTGATATTTGACATTAACCATGTTAAATATTGAATTATATATAAATAACCTTAAAATTTAAACCTTCTAAGTGATAATAGATAATCGTTAGATATTGTTTATGAAACACTACATGAAAAAAGACTATCATTTTCTCAAATCTCGTTGTGATAATTTTATTTTTGTACCATTCTTATTGGTGTCATTGGAACCTAAAAATAGTTAGAAAGCGAATTAATAAATCGTATTTATGAGCTTTGGCAAAGCACAAAAGTTGGCACAATATGAACGATTCTTTGATTACGACGCGACTCTTTTAGTACGACTTGAAGTCTTGTTTAGAATGTTATTATGTTTTAATAAAATATTTCTATTTTGAAATTTCAATTTCTACAACATTATATATATTTCAATAATGATTATTTTTATAATGATGCAAGTGAAGATATTATCTTTAATATAAAATTAACTTTAATCGGCTATCTAATAATTTAAATGATTCTTTGGCCGGTAAAATTTATTTCAGTATGACACCATTTTGAGTTTATACCCTATACATATACAGATTTTTTGTTCTTTGAATCATTAAATGTTAGATTTAATGAGTGTTATTATATAACATTGCATATATTGTCTTGAAATTGCCAAGCAATATTTTCTCGACACCATACTTGGCTTAACCTGAATGTGAACTATTTAAATTACAATTAAATTCAAATTCGAATATCATATTAGTTTGTTAATAATAGTGATTTTTTTAAAAACGACATACAATGTAAAAATAAAAAAAAATCTAAGATATCTTTATCTTATAATCTATGTATTGAGTTGAAAAAAATATTTGAAATCAATGAGATCGTCTTCCAAATTTTTTACACTCAACAAAGATGAAACAGAAGAAGAAATTCGTTGTCGTCTCTTATTTCTGGTTTTTAGACTTTTCATACATTTTTTCTATATATATTTTATCTTATCTTATTTTTTTTATGTTTTCCTTTCTTTTGTTACACAAAATTAATTTATTTCATAATAAAAGGATGAGTTTTAATAGAAATTGTCTACATAAGAACTTTATTTATATTTTTAGTCCTTGGTTGAAATTCTGTCATATTTTTCTTTTGGCTTTATCATTTTCAAAGACTTTTTGAAATGCTATTATTATTATGGGTAAATTTAAAAGATATATACTTCTTTTTTTTTCTGAAAGGGTGCAAAGTTAAAAGCAGGTAACTAAAAATAAACCTAGGGAGTAATTTATAAGCAAAGGAATATTATAATGAATTAAGTGCAGATAATGGTTAGAGATACTTTGCTTGATTGACTAATTAATATTCATTCAAGTTTTTAATTAATGCATTACTAGCTTTTAATCCCACTTAAGAGCCTTGGACTATACATACAAAGTAAATGGGCAAAATAATTACACTGGAAACGGCGAGGATATTGCAGATGCTCGGGGCGGACACGACTTCTTCTAAGGCTAGAAGATCTCGACTACAACGTATCATGAAAGACGCACTCTGAACGACCGTGCTTCGACCGTGTTTCCGGGCATAGTAGAATATAAATATCATGAAGGCAAGAGCACGAAAACACTTTTATATAAGTCATTCGATAGTGCATTATGATATATATAAATAATTATTTTTCGAATATAAATAATTTGTGAATACCGATTAAAAATAATAGAAAGTAATTAAGTATCAATAAGGACAAATAATAACTCCTTAAAACTATTACAATTCTAGACGAATTATGACAATAGACACACATCGCTTATGTAAAATCTTGCCTACGCTATTACAGCAAGCAGACTAATCACCCTAGTATTTTAATTTGAACAGAAAACTTAACTTTATGGTGAAAATTAATATTTCCACCTTTTTCACTTCCTCTATCTTATTTATTAATTTGAAGTAAATAATCACTTGTGCATGTTATGATTTGGGGCCTCTGCTGATGACAAGGAAAGTGCAACAATTTTGCCTTCAAGCTGCCCACCATCTTGTGGCTGCAGTTGCTGATTATGGAGGTACTCACAAAGCTGATCATGATTGACTTTACCACTCTGTTATTAAATTAGATTTAATAATTAGGAAATAATCACATTTGCTCAAAGTAAATGTTGCGATAGTAAAAGTTATTATTATGTGATCAATAATCACGAACAATAAAATTTGTTGTCTTGTAATTAAAAAATTATGAAGTCAAGTTAAAAAAAAAACCTCCTTAGGTGAAATTGCATGCAATAAATCCAATATAGCATACCACTTTTTCTCAAATAATTCCTTCTTTTAGCCATTTAGATGAGCAGGGGCATATACACTTTGTCCTATATGGTGTCACGTACGGGACACCGTTTCGTCAAAACTTTTTACTAGTTATGTATAAAAAAAAATGAGATAAATATAGAAAATGACACCACTTACAATTACAATAAGTTTTTGTTTGTTCATTTCTGTAAATTGTGACACCGTCTATGAAAAATTCTGCACACGCCACTGTAAATGACTGAAACTATAGTCATTCTTGCATACACAATATGGCACTATATATAAAAAGTTCTTTGTAGTATTATATCCTGCTTCTTGATCAAATATTTTAATATTGAAAACCAAGAATTAAGCAATATGGGATAATGAAGATATCTTACTTGTGTTTTGTTTACATGGAGATTTTGCATGTCTTGATCTTCTTGTGGGAACTTTTCATTTGGTCTTACCATTTGTGCCATCTTTTAACCCTGAAAATTTACTACTAATATATCAAAATCAAGTGTGTAATCCAATTTAAAAAGGAAAAGAACAGTAATAGATAAAGATGAAATAGTTGGGATTGAAAGAGAAATGTTTGAGGACACAAAGTATAAATAAAGAAAAAAATGTTGGTTATGCTTTCTGAGTGTACCTTACCAAACAGTCCCTTGATTAAAGGGCAACCATTTACATGAATCAGTGGCTGTCAGCTAATTACCCCTTTACCAAAAAAAGAAGTATTTTTAAATTTCTTTCTCAAATAGTTTATTAAACAATTATTGATTAAGTTAATACTTCTTTTATCTAAACTTGTACTTGTTTGACTAGTTGCCTCATAATATACCAGTTGACCATTAATGAAAAGAGAAAAGGAAAAAAAATTCTTCTAATAATAAAGGAATAAACTGTAGTATTTACTTTTTATTTCTACTGTTGCCAAATCTTTTTCACTTTATGTCGACAAAGTTAATAGCGGCACGTGGATCATGACTAATAACGTGTTTGACCAAGCGTAGAAATCAGCTTATTTTGAAAAGTATTTTTAAAAAAATATTTTTTGAAGAAAAATTATTTTTTTTGCTAATCAATTTAAAAAATATTTTTGAGCAATAATTTGCGTTTAGCTAAATTTTTAAAAAAATACTTTTAAAATTACGAATAAGGACATGGAGATTTACTAAATAGTTAATATTATATAAGTAGATAACTAATTACAAATATTTATTATTAAAGTCGATAGTCAGGTTTTTTATTTTATTTAAGTAAAATATGCAAATAAAATTGAAAGTACTTTATTCTGTCAAGATATTTTATTTATATATATATATATATCAAAAAATCGCCCAACAATTATGAAAGTTCATCCCAAAAGTCATTATATTTAATATTTTAAATTAAGTAAGGCAATTTTTAGTACTCCCTCCATTCACTTTTACTTTTCCACTTTGGACTTTGTACACCCCTTAAGAAACAATAAATAAAGTGCATAATTTACCATGATACAGATTAATTGGTGTATAGTTTTAATGAATTTGGAAAATAATATGGAATGAGTAATTAATGCTAAGGGCAAAACATGATAAATAAATTTTTTTTCTCCTAATATGCCGAAAGTGACTAGTAAAAATAAAAATTTATTTTTAGAATACTTGACAACTAAAAGTGAACAGAGGGAGTATATACAATAATTTGATAAAAGTATTTTTGGTAAAAAGAAAATAAAAAATGCTTCCACTTCTGTTTTTGGGAAGAAGCTATCTTTTCTGTTTATCAAAAATTAATTCTGCATCTATTCATGAAACTAACTTTTCTCCCCCCAAAACTTGGCCAAACACCTTAAGTTGAGAAAATAAAAAGCACTTTGTTTAGAAATAAACACGTTTGACCCTGGAAAAAGCTTAGCCAAACACCTTAAATTAAGAAAACAAAAAGCAATTTTTTTAGAAATAAACACGTTTGGCCCCGGAAAAAACTTGGCCAAACATGTTATATAAAAAAAGATGACATGCTTATTTCAACCATATATTATTAAATTATGATATTTTAAAAAGGACCAAATATATACTTGGTGCCCAAGTACCAACAACTCTATGGTCACTTGTTCTTCTGATTCTTTTTTAAATTAAGGACCATAATTATTGTCCATGCAGCACCAACCCTATTGTCACTTTCATGTGCTTACAAATACTTTAAAATGGCCTTATACTTGGTGTCCAAGTAAAATTAACTCTATGGTCACTATAAGATGCTTATACTTGTAACCAAAATCTAAATCATCTTTGTCTCTCCTTCAAATCAAACTTTTGTGTTTCTCTATCCTATTTTATTTAAAAGGGTTTTTGTTGCTGGTGCTCGAACCAAATATCTCTAATTAATTAAGAGCAGAGGATTCAAACCATCCCACCACACCTTTCGACCATGATGGATGTCTCCAACTATGATAAACAGAGTGAACTAAAAGCCTTTGACGACACAAAAGCTGGTGTCAAAGGGCTAATTGATGCTGGGATTACTAAAGTACCTCGAATATTCATTCATCCAGAGGCCTTAGAAAATCCCTCGAGCCCCAACCCCAAAAAAACAAGTTTTATTTTCCCATTAATAGACCTTCAAAACATCAATAAAGATCCTATTAAGCACAAAGAAATAGTAAACAAAATTCAAGATGCATCGGAGACATGGGGTTTCTTTCAAGTGATCAATCATGGAATTCCAGTGTCAGTGCTGGATGAAATGTTGCGAGGGGCACGTCGTTTTCACGAGCAAGAAATCGATGTTAAGAAGCCATACTATAGTCGAGATGTGGCGAGGAAGGTGATGTACAACTGCAATTTTGATCTGTTTAGTGAGAAAGCTTTAGCAGCAAATTGGAGAGACTCACTTTATTCTGTTATGGCTCCAAATCCTGCTAAACCAGAGGAATTGCCAGAGACGTGCAGGTATTATTTTTCGAGTTTAACTTTTATTTACCGATAATTAAAAACAGTTACATTAATATTTGTGGGAGGTAATTACATTATCGGTGTATATAAGTTTAATTATTTTATGAAAAATAACTTCATCTGTTTCACTTTATATGACACTTTTTCTTTTACTATTTTCTCTATCAAACTAAAATTTCAATCATTGCTTCGTCAATATGGTATACAAGTAAAATTAATATTTTAAAGTTCAATCGAAATTCTGTCATATAAAAATTAAAGAGGGAGTAATTAGGAGCATGATACAATAAACTAAAGAAATTTTGCTTTCACATCTTTTAGTATCAAGTAATCCCTCTTCTAACATATAAAGTTGTTGCCATGTGACCAGAAGGTCATAAGTTCGAGTTGAATAAATAATCTCTTGCAGAAATGTATGGTAAAATTGCGCACAATAGAACCTACGAACCCCGCGCATGGCTGGAGCTTAGTACTCTGAGCTACTCATAGTGCGTGGTTCTTTTATGCCATCAGATAAAATTAACCTATAATAACAGGTAATTGTTTTATAACAAAACATATATAATAATCAAAGAATAAAATAATAACACGTCACAATATGTTAGTGCAACAACAACAATAATAAACCCAGTAAAATCCTATACGTGGGGTCTGGGAAAGGTAGTGCATATATAAACCTTACTCCTATCTTGTGGAGGTAGAGACACTGTTTCCGATAGACCTTCGGCTCAAGAATACAACGTGTTAAGTGCAATTTGTGTATATATAAACATAAAATTCCATTTTAATTTATCATAGTATTATTGCAGGGAAATTATAATAGAGTACTCAGAGCATGTGATGAAATTAGGGTGCAATTTGCTTGAGTTATTATCAGAAGGTCTTGGTCTCAAACCTAATCATCTCAAAGAAATTGATTGTGCTGAGGGACTTGGCATTTTGTGTAATTATTATCCAGCATGTCCACAACCACAACTTGCAATAGGAACAAGCAGACATGCAGATAATGATTTTTTCACAATACTTCTACAAGATGATTTTGGAGGACTTCAAGTTTTTCACCAAAATCATTGGATTGATATTCCTCCTACCCCTGGAGCTTTAGTTATCAATATTGGTAACGTTCTCCAGGCAAGTCTTTTTGTATTCTTTATACTTCTTCACCTTTATTTTAGGGGACAGTTCGGTGTACACACGCAGGGTCCAAAGACAGGTCGCACTTCAAGGGGGTGTGATGTAGGCAGACTACCCTGATGCAAGCATCAGTGGCTACTCGAAACCGTAACTTATAGCCCAAACGAAAACAACTTTACTATTGCTCCATCATTTCTTGACCTTATGTTTACGCATATATTTTACGGATAGTCACTCAACTTTTGATTTATAATATCAAAGTCATAATACTAATTTGTGTAATTGAATAAATAACTCAACCATGCCTATATATTGTAGACAATTAAATAAAATAAAAAAAAACAGAAAATGCTAAATCCGGTCCTGGATACACAAGTAGGTTGCTACTTCAACAACTTAGTTTACAAAATATCTTTATGCCACCACTTAAAAATTTAAAAAAATTATTCTGAAAAAGCAAAAAATAAAAAACCGATGATGTGCCACATGGTGGAAGAACATTGGATATTAGCTAAGTGGGGTCAAAAATAAGCTTTTTATTTTTTCGAATTTTTGCTTTCAGCTGATATCAAATGACAAGTACAAAAGCATAGAGCACAGAGTGATGGCAAATAAAGTTGGCCCAAGAATATCAGTGGCAAGCTTTTTCAGCACAGGGCCATTGGCATCTTGTAGGATTTATGGACCAATTAAGGAATTATTATCAGAAGACAATCCTCCAAAGTATAGAGCAACTACAATGAAGGACTTCTTTGAATACAGTAGCCACAAAGGACTTGATGGCAATTCTAATTTGTCTCACTACAGAATTGTAAAATGATATTTCAAAATATCTTGTGTAGACGCATCTCCCTAATATCTCAATTTTCTATGTGGTGTAGATGTGATGACAGCGATTGATGCTTCTTATGTCTCTTTTCCTTTTTTTGTTCGTTTACTCTATGTTTTTCCATTAATGATATATATATAATAGAAAATATCTAAAAAAGGCAATCCCATGTTCCCTGCAAAATTATAGAGAAATGACCACCACGTTTACTACCAGACAAGAACAATCAGTTTCATATCACACACCATAAAATATTATGGTGGAGTCATAAGTACTCTTCGTTCCGTTCAAGACTTTGAGTATAAAATCGTCATTGGTAGGAAACGTTTTACCTTACAAAGTGCCACTTCACTAGACTAATCAGAATTAGTTTGAACCCTATGTTAAGGGTTGTCTGGATTTTCTAACCATATTTGGTTTTCTTATTTCTTGAAGGAAAGGACAACATATTTACCATACTTGGGTTTTCCTTTTTGTAGAAGGAAATCATAATTCTTCCATGTTTGGCTAGTCCTTTTTCTTGTAGGAAAAGGTTTGGACTTCTATAAATTGAGGATCTTTCTTTCTCATTCGGTAGCATCCACAACGTAGCCATATGAGTTGAGAGTCGTGTTTAGGGGGAGAACTTTACGGGACAAGTGTAATGTGTCACTTGTGTTTGCCTCTTCGTGAGGTTGTTCTCTCGATATTTTGTACTCTCTTTTATTATAGTGGATTGCTCATTTCCGCGGTGGACGTAGGTCAGTTGACCGAACCACGTTAAATGTTTGTGTCTCATTTGGTAGATTTCTCTTTTATTGTCTGGTTTATCGTCGTTCAATTGTTGCGTCACTAGTTTTCGCATGACACCTGACTTTTTTCGGTCCTAACACCCTAAAGAGTCATTTGATTGGAAAATAATTTATCCAAGGATTAGTTATCATGGGATTGTTTTCCCACTCTCTCATATGTGGGAATAATTAATTTCGAGATTGGTTATACTATAATTTTATCCGAACCAAATATGAGATAAATTTATTTTAAATTTAATTTAGAAATTTATTATCCATTATTCCTCGTACCAAACGAGCTAAAAGTCTAAAATGAATATCAGATCGGGTGAATATTTTTTCTTTTTTTAAAAAAAATGTATTAGATCACATACCAGATACAGAATCCAATTTTTCTTCCTCCTCTTTTCACTTAAGGTAACTCCCCAATTAATTAATAATTTGCACGACTAATATAAATATAGTAATCCAATAAAATGCTCTATCATTCGGTCAATGTTGGTGGCTGGTGGTGTAATAATATAATAATAGTCAAATTGTATTGCAATAAATGCACCACACATAAAATATTTTATTATGTTTAAACATTTCTGTACTTTTAGATATTTTAATTCTCCTACGGTCCTACCTATAAGTAGAAACAAAATCAACTCCACTGGTTTTGGGTGTGTTTGGTAGGAATGATTTTCTAATATTTTATTTTTATGTTTGATTGGCTTAAATATTTTGAAAAATATTTTTTTCATAAATTTATTTTTCTCCAATTGAAAAAAATATTTTTCTACTAAAAGAAAGGAAAATATTTTCTAAAACTATTTTTCAACCTTCCCCGTTCTAATCTCCATCCCCACCAACCCACCTCACACCCCACTTAACTCCCACCCCCACCCTACCCTCCCAACACTCGCTCCCTGCCTCCCACCCTCATCCTAAATAAAAATATTTTAATAATACTTTTTTTTCGTGTTATAGAAAAATATTCATTTCAACAAATGAGTATTTTTTTTTCATGATATAATTTTTTTTTTTAACAAAAAAAAGTACTTTCTTTTTATGATGTAGGAACAATAACAACAATAACTATTCAGTAAAGCCCTATAAAGTGAGGTTTGGGAAGGATAATGCGTACACAGACCTTATCCCTATCCCGAAAGGACAGAGAGGTTGTTTCCAATGGACCCTCGACTCAGTACGATGGAAATAAAAACAAAAAAGAAAAAATAATTTATTAGTAACTTCAGCAAAAATCGCAAAAATAGGAAAGAATATTAAACTTAACTCAACTCTGACCTTGTTTAGATCTAAGATTGTAGAAATTTCTTCAATTATTTGCAAACCATCAAGTTATTGCCTTAAGTTTGACATAACGTGTTAAAATATGAGAACAGTAATTAAAATCGGACAATGCAATAAATGCACTACGGTCAAGGTGGGCAATAAAAGTTTAACAATACACCATCGATGTTTCAGATTACTATCAAACTGCTTCGCGATATTACGAAGGTTTGGGAGAGAATGATTGAAAAGAGGGTTAGGAGGACGATATCTATTTTTGAGAATCAGTTTGAATTTATGTCGGATCGTTCGATTATAAAAGTTATTTATCTTGTAAGGAGATTGGTGAAATAATATAGGTAAAGGAAGAATGATTTGCACATAGTGTTCATTGACGTAGAGAAAGTCATACGACAAAGTCCCTAGGAGATTCTAGGAGATGATTGGAAACTAAAGGTGTTGTGATACTGTACATTATGGTGATTAAGAACATGTATAATGGAGCTTGTATACGGTAGAAATCGAGGCTGTCCGATTTCTCTACTCTGGTTGAGAAAGGAAGAATACGTTGATGAGCTAGGACGTCGAGTCCGAGATCGAAGTCTCTTTCTAGACCGAGGTCAATTGATCACGCTCAACTATGTCTAATAAAAGAACTAAACTGGCGCTGCAAATATAATCTGAGTATTTAGCCCAGAGTCGAATCCCACAGGGAATTAACGTATCAATTGTTGTCTTTAGAGTACTAGATTCTTAATCGTCAACTTTCTCAAACTTTATGAATATCACTTTGCTTTGTTTATACTACTACAGTTGAACAAAATTAATAAATAAAGCTTTAACTAACAATACTGTTTAAACAATGATGATAAAGGTCTAAGGTTATGGTCCCCCCCCCCCCC
>ML269722.1:103369-122766 GCA_005239495.1 Nicotiana undulata
GATAATTTACTAGACGCACTTTCTCAAGTTACGCTAGCTAGATTTCAATACAGTTCACTTTAGATTGCACCCGAGGTATCGTTATCTCTAATCCAACCTCTAAACCCTCGGTTATGACTCTCGCCTATACTCCGGGAGTGGTGTTGTTCAAACAGCTACCTAAATATGCACACTCTCTCAAGTAGATACATACTAAATAAGAACAACTAATTGAGGGCCCTTCAATCAACTACAACAAGAACGTAGTTGAACGAACAGAGATTAGCAACCAAACCAAAACTATATTAATATATCAACAAGTTCATCCCCAACGGGTTCCACCAACAATCTTAGAATAGAGAAATTAGCTACTCATGCTCAAGAATAACAAAAACCCAAAATAATTCATAATACTCCAAAATAATGATGAAACGAAGAAGAAAAATAAAACTCTAATTGATGATTGTCTTCTCACAATGAGTTTGCCTTCTACTTGAGCTTAAAAATAGATATCCTGCCTCTCTTGGACGGATTTACCATGTTTATATAGGGTTTTGGCAAATAAATCCTGTATTTTGCACTTAAGTCCTTCAAGTTCCAGATTTTCCAATATGAAATCATTATTTAAAGTGTAAAAAAGACGAACAACATTTCGCTAAAGTAGTTCGTACTTTTAATATAGTATATAATATATGAATAGCTATAAATTTAAATAATTTGTATAAGATAAAAGTTTAATTGATTTTGATTATTCTAATTGATATCAAAATCCTAAATATAAGGTCTTAGTTCAAATAAAGAGAATAAATTTAATAAATAAAATTTTAGTTGATATCAAGATACTAATTATTAGGGAAAAAACATAAACAAATTATACTTAATTTTCAAAAACTTTATGCTAAAGAACTCCTTCTACGTGTAGAAAATGTTTAGCCTTAAGTTTTTTCTTTTAATTTTGGCACTCCTAATTATAAATATGTTACATACTTTAATTAGGAAAAGAATGTATGTAAGGTAAAATCTTAATCAATTTTAAAGTCCTACATATTAGGATCTATAAATATTTTAGAAAAGAAAAAAATTAATAGCTAAATTTTTAATTGACTTTAAGGTCCTAAATATTAGGAAAATAATTTAAATTATAATTTTGTCCAATATAAAATTTATTCTTAAAGAATAGAAAAGGCGAAAGACATTTCACTAAGGACATTCGTGCTTTTAATATAGTATATACATAAATACTATAGATAGATATATGTATTTATAATCTATGTATAGTGCCTAAAAAAAATTAAACATTAAATTCTGGCGGTTCGAATATGAGAATATTCTTATTCAGTCACCTCCTTCCACGTCTACGTAGGAAGCACCAATCATAAAACCATAAAAATCTCATTTTTTTTTCTTTCTTCTTCTCCCCTTCGTCTTCCCAATTCCATTTCCAAAAAATAACTCTTGATTCAATTTCACTCCTCAAAATCCCAATTCTCTCTCCAGATCAAACAATTCTTAATTCAACGGAATTCTCGAATAATTCCGTAGAATTGTTTCAATTCCGATCAGGAGAGAGAATTTTTAACTTTCGATCCCCATTTTTTGTTTTTGGTGTTTTTCCCCTTTTTACCCTTCTCGCTTTTATGCGTTAGCTTTGTGATACGCATGTGTTCAAATTCTAATCACTTCATTACTTTCTTTTTAATCTTTCTTCTCCATTTCCCCCCTCAGATTTTCACTTTTACGAGTAATAATTATAGTATCAACAACTCATTAATTCTGAGATTCTTATTAAGATAAGATTTTAACGATAATCTTAATCCCATTAATTCCAATTAATTTTATTGGGTCGGTTTCCAATTAATCGCATTTTTTAGCCATGGATTCTCAAAACAAGAGTAATCGTCAGCTCCAAAGAGGTTCGTTTCTTTAAAGTTTTAATTTTTAATCGAATTTTACTCTTTTAAATTGAATTTTGTACTTATTTTTGTCGGTAAGAAGACTTTTAAAAAAATGTAAAAAGTTTAAAAATCTATTTATGATAGACAACACTTATGCTGACTCTACATTCTAGCTTTATTTCTAGGTATTACTTAAATTCAGTCTTTTTTGTTTTTAAGAGTTCAATTTTGTATTATTTGAGCTGAATTAAGCCCATTGACGGTTGATTTATTTATCAATTAAAACTATGTATACTGCAGCATCAGGACGAAACCTTTTGGTTTATTTATTTAAAAAAATCTACTTTCTAAAGTTTTCAGCTTGCAGGAATATGCTTTTCTAACAGTTTGTGACGTCACCTGTTTTTGGTTCTCTATATCAAGAATTACACTACTCCCTCCGTCCAAATTTATGTTGTTTGACTGAGTACAAAGTTAATAAAGAAAAAAAGAATCTTTTAAAAAAAAATTGTGGCTAGATGAAACCATACGTGTATGTGTGATAATAAATCATATCATTATGGGTAAATGAGAAGTACAAAATTAAATTATTTATCGTTCTTCCGGGACAGACTAAAAGAAATATCACATAAACTGGGATGGAGGGAGTAATAAGTTAGTAGAATTTATATGGCAGACTGGTCTGGAACATGTCAGCAAACAACAGTTTGGTTTTCTTTGAGATGAAAATCATTTTTGAAGTTTTCAACTTGTGAGGAATATGCTTTTAAACGGTTTTCTGTCATTGTGATGCTGCATATTTTTAGTCCTCTATATCAAGAGTAACATCGACCCAACTTGTTTAGGACTGAGGCGTAGTTGCTTTTTCTTTATCAATAATAATAACGCGGTACTAGTAGATTTTCTATGTCTGGACCAGGTTTATAGCATGTGCGCAAACCTTTTTACTGCTTACCCGCCATTTAGGAGACGCTTTGTGCTCTTGTCTGCCAAATTAGCAGCTATCCAGCTTATCAAAGAGGCTACATTTGCTGATTTTAGCAAAAATGAGTTCCTGATTAAAACTGGTATACGAGACAAGACACTCGATAATTATAGTCCTTTCATGTGTTTGGAATCTGAAGCACAAAAAAAGAAAAAGAAAAGCAAGCAGTAGGCCATTCTGTATTTGCTTGTACTAATACAAGACTTTGTGACCTTCTGTTTTGGCTGTCCATGTGATCACTTCAAACATGAATTTCTACATTTTTGTTTCTAATCTTATGCCACACTTGTGGGATTACACTGGGTTGTTGTTGTTTCTAATCTTATGGATGCTTTCATTTTCTTGGTAAAAAACTTTATTAAGTGAGTTGTTTTCTCCTTAGCCCCTTGCTTTTCAAATGTTGGACGGAGGTATGTGGCTTCGCCATCTGTTATTGTAATAGGTGGTGGGATGGCAGGACTTGCAGCTGCTCGTACTCTTCATGATGAATCATTTCAGGTATGCCCTGGAAATATGTATTAGTAGAAATATGACCATTTTATGACTTTTTATTTACTATAGTGGTGATGGTGGATGTGCAATGGTGCATCATGAAGTTGATATTTTCTTGCAGGTTGTTGTGTTAGAATCACGAGATAGAATTGGAGGCCGAGTTCACACTGATTACTCTTTTGGTTTTCCTGTTGACTTGGGTGCATCATGGTAGTGAATTGGTGCTTTTTGAAGATTTGACTTTATGTTTATTACACAGTAAACATATGCATTTTGCTTCCAATGGATATTAAGATTTTAACTGGTTTAGGTTGCATGGCGTCTGCAAAGAGAATCCTTTGGCACCTCTTATTGGAAAACTAGGATTGCCTCTCTATCGTACAAGCGGTGACAATTCAGTTCTTTACGACCATGATCTGGAAAGGTTTATACCCTAAAATCTCCTTGCTTTTCATGTGTGTAAATATGCGTCAAATCTATGCATAAATACTTACATGATCAAGTCGATATGCTTCGACATGTCATTATGTGCAAGTGTGGAACATTAGTGATTGCTAATTTTGGGGTTGTGACCTTTCTAATAGCCCAGTTGGCCAAGCTTCTAAAATCAGCTTATTTTGATAAGTGCTTTTCTCAAAAGTACTTTTGAAAAAAGTGTTTTTGGTGAGAAGTAGTTTGTGTTTGGCTAATCAATTTGAAAAGCACTTTTAAGCAGTAATTAGTGTTTGACTAAGCTTTTAAAAACTGCTTCTAAGTGTATTTTTCTCAAAAGTGCTTCTAAGAAAAGTATTTTTTGGAGAGAAGCTACTTTTTTCTGCTTCTCCAAAACTGCTTCTGCTTCTCCTCAATAGCACTTTTTTTCCTTCCAAAAGCTTGGCCGAACACCTCAATTTTTGGCCAAAAGTGCTTTTGGCCAAAAATAACACTTTTGGCCCAAAAAAAAGCTTGGCCAAACAGGCTATAAGCATGTAAAATAATCAACTAACATATCTTGTGATTTTCCAGTTATGGGCTTTTTGACATGGATGGAAATCAAGTTTGTCAGGAATTAGTTGCAAAGGTTGGCGAGACATTTGAGAGCATTTTGAAGGAGGCATGTTCTCCCTTTTTCTACCCACTTTTTTTTCTGAGTCATGATTTATGAAATATCTAATTCTTTAAGAGTTTCATAAGGAAAGGATCCTTCTTCCATGTATTTAAAGTATGTGTATTGTGGACATTTTCTGACTATGAGCTGACTTGCTTTGTCTGCAGACTGATCAAATTAGGCAAGAATTCAGTGAAGACATGTCTATCGGTCGTGCTATATCAATGGTTTTCGAAAGGAGACCCGATTTAAGGTCCTGCTTAATTCTGTTTGTTGACATATTGTCCCAACTCCCCGAATCACCCAAAGAGGAAAAAAGAGCACTAACATTTTTACTAAGTGAAAATTGTGAATACAGGTTGAGTGGCCTTGCTCATAAGGTGTTGCAGTGGTACCTATGCAGAATGGAAGGCTGGTTTGCCGCAGATGCAGATACCATATCACTCAAGTGTTGGGACCAGGTTGATTTACTTGCCTCCTTTTGACAGAGTTAACTTGTTGGAGGAATGCTCACCTTCTCATTGACAATTGTCTTTCATAGGCATTTGAATTGGTTATAGGAATTTGCTGATGTTAGAATTGGTCTTACCGTAGTGTACACCTGAAAAGACAGCTTGTTCAGATTCTATAATTCCTGTTACCGTATGGTGTCTGTGTCAGCTGTCTAGTGTAGGTAATAAGTAAGATATCTGGGAATGAGGAAAATAAGTTACTTTTTGACAATTTAGAGTACAAATAATCTTAATGAGCAGGACAGTTGGCTGAGCGATTGGAGTTATCAATATAGGAATTTAATGTTTCATGAAGAAGATAGTAGTTAGATGCTTGGCCTAGTGATTAAACTAGGGATGTTCATCCGGATCGGATATCCGGAATGCGAACCGATCCATTCAATTTTGGATTTCGGATTTCGGATTGTGTTTATTAAAATTTCGGATTTCAGATCGGATTCGGATTGATATATTTTAATCCGTTCCAATCCGAAATCTGAAATTATTAGGCAATGTATAAATACTATACTTTAATTTCGGATAGTCATTACTTCTTTTACATCTTCCTCCAAGAACCTTTACAATTGCTAGATTTAGCTATATTGGTACCATATTACTCTCATAATTGCATAAACACGAATTTTTCTTAATGCATTGCCTCTTTTACAAAGAAATATACATATTAGTTTGCAACTTTGAGGCATAATAATACGATCCGAAATCCGATCTGATCCAAACTTTAAAATTCGATCCGATCCGATATAATTCGGATCGGATTCGGTTGCATTTTTTAGAATTTGAAATTCGAAATCCGAATCCAAAATGTGCTAGATCCAATCCTATCCGTGCACATCCCTAGATTAAACAGCTTCAGTGTAGGAAAAATGCTCTGGGAGGATCTGCAGTTCCAGGTCCTGAGCTGTTAACTAGCTCTGATGAATTATGTCGGCAATTTTATGCCTAAAGCTAGTTTATCTTTTTCAAAAGCTTTACACCCCAGATTCTCCATCAATCCCAGATGCTCTTCATGTTGGTATGTTCAAAATGTCTGTCTAATCAAATTGTGTCATATAAAATAGGAGAAAAGAAACTGATTGTTTATTCAACATTTGAATTCTACTTGTGGCTGGTCTGGTCGGTAGCTGAGGATATAGGTGACATTGGCTATTGAAGAGAAAAGGTCCAAAATAGTCCCAATATCTTTGGACTTTAACTCAAAGTAGTCCTATTTCTTTCACATGGAGCACTAATAGTCCACATTCTTTAATAAAGTGGTACACTTTTAGTCTCCATGTTTGATATGAAAAAAAATCCATAGGAAAATATTTTTCCAGAAAATGAGTGGTTATCATTTATTTTTCCTTGTTTGGCTGGTGAGTGAAAAACTTTTTTCGGAAAATATTTTCTAGTGTTTGTTTAAAGAGTAAAAATACATTTTAGAAAATTTTTTATGCTACTTTTCTTACCCCTCCCCTCCTCCCAACCCCAATTACCCAACGTTTTCAAGACTCTATTTTCTTCAAGAATTTAATTATTCTTTTAAAAATTTACACAAACCCAAAGGGACCAATGTGTTGCTTTAACTTTTCTCACAAAAACAACGTTGAAATTTGTGTTACACAACTAAAAAGAAAATACTCTTTTTTTGGTTGAAAAAGAAAGTACTCTTTCTACAACATGAAAAAAGTACTCATTTTGTTAAAATGAACGAAAATACATTTTCTATATCATAAAAAGAAAATACTTTTTGCAACGTCATTTTGTTGAAATGAAAGATAATATTTTTTCTACATCATAACAAGAAGAAGAATTAATCCAAATAGCCGCCTACCTAACTACTTAAACTAAAATTAGCCTGTGGAGGTATAATATATGTATAATTTATGTATTATATGTGTATAATTATGTATAATCTATGTATATGGCTAGAAAATGTTAATAATGAAGAAAAGTTTGAAGAAAAGGGTGTGGAAGGTTGAAGAAAAGTTTTGGAAAATGTTTTTCCTTCTAGTTGGGAGGAAAATGAGTTCATGAGAAAAATGTTTTCCAAAACATTTAAGCCAACCAAACATGAGAAAATTGAAAAATATTTTTCGGATTTTTTTTATATCAAACATGGAGACTAAAAGTGTACGACTTTATTAAAGAATGTGGACTATTAGTGCCCCGTGTGAAAGAAATAGGACTAGTTAAAGTCGGAAGATACTGGACTATTTTGGGCCTTTTCTCGACTATTGGAGCTTATTTAACTTCCCTACTAGGATCATGAGTAATTGAGTATCATGGAGGATCCGTGTTGTGTGTCATGAGTTGAATTAAATTTTCTAGTACATCCATCCTTTATTTGTTTTTTTGTCTTTTTTGGTTTTTAGCGTCCAGTCGTCCTTCTTTTGAATAACTCCTTGGTAAAATCAGTCCACTTGTATATTGCTGCATTTTTCGATATGAAGCAACGTGACATGAAAAGATAATATTTAAGTCTTGTGATTTATTAGTAGAAAACGCAAAGCCCAAGTATAAGAATGTGGTACCTGTAATAAATGTGAAGGTATCACATCAGCTCAGGAAAGCTTAGATCTCCTTATAGCTGTGTCAAAAGAATCACCATGTAAGATGTCTGAAGCTCTAAAAATGTCTCCTGTATAAAGAATATGTATTTTACTTCTTTGCTCCCCTATTGGTCATTTGACAAGAAAAACATCAAACAGCAAGTGTAGTTTATAGTCCTCGAAAAAGTTGTTTAAAGTTTTGCCTTACCGATTCATGATTGTTATATACAGGAAGAATTGCTTCCTGGTGGGCATGGTCTTATGGTCCGGGGATATAAGCCAGTCATTAATACACTAGCAAAAGGGCTTGACATTCGGTTAGGCCACAGGTAAATAACATCTTCCTGACATCCCACCTTCCCACCCCCTACTGGAAACAAAAGGACACTAGCAGTTCCTATGACTCATTTGTTCTTGGAATCTTTCCTCAGGGTTACAAAAGTTGTTAGACGTTATAATGGTGTGAAGGTAACAGTTGAAGATGGGAGTTCTTTTGTAGCCGATGCTGCCATTATTGCTGTTCCTCTTGGTGTTCTGAAATCAAATTGCATCAGTTTTGAACCAAGGTTACCTGAATGGAAAGAGGCCGCCATTAAAGAACTTGGTGTAGGAATTGAGAACAAGATTATTTTGCACTTTCAAGACGTCTTCTGGCCAAATGTTGAGTTCTTGGGAGTAGTTGCAGAAAGCTCATATGAGTGCAGTTACTTTCTTAATCTTCACAAGGCTACTGGCCATCCTGTCCTTGTTTATATGCCTGCTGGACAACTAGCCCGCGATATCGGGGAACTGTCAGATGAGGCTGCTGCTAATTTTGCATTTAAACAACTTAAGAGGATCCTTCCTAATGCGACTGCCCCTGTAATGTTACACTTTCTCTTTCTTGCTCCTATGCATAACTTTTGGGTTTTACATTTTTTGCGTTGCTCTGAAAATTCCCTTCTCCATTTTGTTTGCTCAGCATCATTCTCTGAATTAACTCTTTATTATACAATGATGGTTTGCCGCTTCCTCAAGATGTTAGTGGCTAACAAGTTTTAGTAATGGAAATCTCCCTCTAGTTTATTCATTCTCTGGATGTCAAAGTTCAGGAAGCCTGACTAATTGTCTGAAGCATCTTTCACGTGATCTTTCTTTAACCATTAGTTTTGTTGGTCAAACATGATGCTTCTGAATTTCTAAAACTTCTGTCTTAAACCAATATCTAATTCTTGCAAGAAAAGCATTTGACTGGTTTGAGATATCATACAGAGGACTGTTGAAGCAATTTTGTTTGAGTAATCCTTCCACGTTACATCGTTATAAGTACGATGTTTTGATGAAAGTTATATTATCCTGATAATGATTAATGACAGTATCTAACTCTTTTATTATGCTCCTGGTCTTGATGCAGATTCAGTATCTTGTTTCTCATTGGGGAACAGACATAAACTCACTGGGATCATATAGCTATGATACAGTTGGGAAGCCCCATGATCTATATGAAAGGCTGAGAGTACCAGTAGATAACCTATTCTTTGCTGGGGAGGCGACGAGTACGGATTACCCCGGTTCTGTACATGGTGCATATTCAACTGGATTGCTGGCTGCTGAGGACTGCAGGATGCGTGTCCTGGAGCGACATGGAGAGTTGGATATTTTCGAGCCAGTCATGGGTGGGGAAACACTTATTCCCATTTTGATTTCCAGATTGTAACTCTTTAGGTTCCGATATACAGAAACAGAAACATTATAAATTAGTTGCCATATGGGATTGAGCTGACACAATGTGGCTGGCTGCTTAGCGATAAATTGTTGAAATCGCACGGTTTTAAATGAATTTTCAGCTAACATGGATAGTCTGTCCCCCGGTGAACTAGGCAATAGAGGACATTTTTGTAAATGTAGCTATAGCTGTGAATTGCAGCTTGTAGTGACACTGAGTTATACCTCTGAATTTTTGTGTTTAAGAAAGATTATCTTATGATTACCTTATTTTTGCATAATGAGGTGTTTTCATTTCCCAAGGCAGTTTCTTTTCATTTTGGCAGATGCATCACTAATCATTTCATCTTTTCATTTCTCATCACATATATAGTAAGAACCAGTTATCTTTTGGTAAACTTCAACTACCAAATAAAATACTTGATAACAACCAAAAATACTTGCTGGTGCCACAATCTTTAAGATTTTTATCTTTCAATAAAAAATAGTTATGAAGAGTTGTGAGCAGAAACTCTATTCAAGGGCTGTCTGTAAGATCTTCACTTTCTCTATTTCCAGCTTCCTTTAAGCGCGCAGCAGCTTTTGCAACCTACATTTCAGTTGAGAATTTGCAGTAGGTAACATGTATAGTAGAGACTTCATTCCAGATTTATAGTCAGTGAGTTCATAGTCAAACGCGAACACATACACAAGCATTTTTTTTTGTGCATATGTAACTTATGGATCGAGCTGAAAGCAATGAGTTCAGTTGAATTCACTGAAACATTAGCTAATGCCAATGTCGGGGCGAGTGAGAAGTAATGAAAATGAAGCAGCAAAGTTACCTCAGTATTCCAGTTTGTTCTGGCAGTTAAAATAGACAATGTGAATGTTTGTAGGATAACTCCTGCAATCATACCCCACCATATTCCCTGAAAGAAAACCATAGTGATTTTGTATGTGTGTAGGCAAAAGGCCAGAAAAGGAGGAGAAACAAAATTTCTGATTATCCAATTTTGTTAAGAAAAAAAAAATAAAATGAAATAAACTCACTGCTTCTTGTAAACTTGTTTTGAAGCCAAGAATACATCCAATTGGGAGGCCAAAAAAATAATAAGTAGCTAGATTGACATATGCTACCACGGCTTGCCATCCACTACCAACAGCCACACCTAATATTTGCAAGAAATTGTGAGAATTCACTGTTTGTAATCAGATTCAAGAAAACTTAAAATTTAATAATGGATTTAAGTTATATATACTGACTAAGTAGTTTTCACACTATCAGAATAGCTGAGGGTCTTTCGGAAACAACCTATCTACCCCTCTGGGGGTAGGGGTAAGGTCTGCGTACTCTCTACCCTCTCCATACCTTACTTGTGGGATTTTACTGGGCTGTTGTTGTTACTATTAGAATAGCTTAACCTGTTATAGCAAGTAACTTACTATTTCTTCTGTGGTTACCGATCAATATAACTATAAACTATGATGCTCGTATCCTGTAAAAATGTTGCAGCACCTGTGACAGATCTTCCAAAAGGTGCACTATTTTATTAGGATCAGACACAGGTGTGGCGGAACATAGATTATAAATGTTACCATTTCAAATGACATGATTCCCGTAAATATTTTTGCATTATCAGTGCATATAACTTATAGTAACCTTTAATAAATTGGTTCTTTCAAAGAGCAAGAATTGGTAGAGCTTCTTTACCAGAGAGAATGGGTTGGATGCCATTCAACCAAACAGAAATGGCAAGTAATGGGGTCAAATTGGAGACAGCCTCAATGACTTGAGTGTCACTTGTAAAGAGTTTGCTTAATCCAATCCTGAATATCAGCACAACACTGCAGAGAACTGTACTGATCAGGATACTGGTTAAGCTCACTATGATCACTGAAAACTTGGCAACTCTTGGATGTCCTGCTCCAAGCTCATTACTAACTCGAACACTGCAAATATGAGTATTAACAAATACATTACTATTGACATAATGATGTTCTTTTAGCTCCCAAATGAACCGATTCATTAGGCGTTATACTGTAACATACCTGGCTGCAGCGCCTAGTCCTAACGCGACTTGCATATCCCAGTTCCAGTAATTCATGCTGTTGTTGTCACTAGAAGTTGTGAGCCTGAACAAGTAATTTGAGAAATAGAACAAGAGAAAGGAAGTTTTTCTTTCTTTTACCAGATAGAGATGGAGTCTAATGAGATTGTAGAATTTGGTAGGAGGCCTGATAAAAGCACTAGGCCTTGAGAGTACCATATCTCCAAGCTACATTCAGAAAAAGAACTAAAAATTATTACAAAAGCCAGTGTATACTAGTGGCTGCTGAGCATTAGGATTTCAGTTAGCCCGGCCAGGTTGGCTACGGTCACTAAGTGGTCCCGGGCCGAGCCCAATTCGTGGGTCACATATGTGAAACCGGACCAGGTTGCTTACTAAAAGAAGCAGGTCGGTTAATGCATGAGGTGGGCCGCCAGTTAAGGGGGTCTACTTAACTGGGCCGGGTTTTGGGTCGGCCCAGGCCATTTGACAGGTCTAGTATTTGAAAGGGAAAGGGGTTGTGGAATGTCTGAACTAACCATAACATGACAGCTGAGGCAATAGTTAGCTTGAAGTAAGGCCAAATGCTTTTGAAAGCATCAGTAGAGAGACCAGTCCAAGTTTCCTTGCATGAAGGACTAAAATTTATATAAAGATATTGCGCAACGACTAGCAGCCACCACGAGAAGCTCTGCGCGAGAGAAGCTCCGAGAAGACCACATCCCAAGACATCAACCACTAGCCAAGTAACCAGAACATGAACAACGAAGACGGCGACAGCTATATAAGCCATAGGATTGACAATGTTCTGTGCCTGCAGAAACCTCTGCATTGGGCAGCTTATAGCAAATGCATAAAGCTGAAGGATCAATCCACGGGCGAATAATTCGCCTTGTTCAGAAATAGCGTCTGATTGCCCTATTGCTTTAAGAAGTGGCCCTGAGAACCAATATGGAAATGAGAGGAGAAATGCTGCTCCAAGATGCAATATAATTGCTCTCTGGCATATTACTCCCATAACTGCATATCTTTTTGCTCCATATGCTTGGCCACAAACTGTCTCAACAGCACTTGCCATACCTAACTGTTGAAACATTTTACGAAATACAATACCAGAAAGTAAGAAGAAAGACTTTGACGCGTGAATTAACCACTATCCTTCAATAATAATATTGCATGCATATTATTTAGGCCCTGTCTTCTTTAAGGTAGGTGTAAGCTCTGCGTACATACTACCCTCCTCAGGCCCCACTTACGGGATTACACTAGGTTTGTAGTTGTTGTTGCATATTATTTAGGTGGATACAAACAAGTTACTTCGGGATACAACAAAGCCAAACTAATCAACTTAGCCATTGTTCACAAAAATCAGAATTTATACAAATGAAACCAAGTCTATTTTTAACAGACATATTATGAGCAGGCATAGTCCGTGGTGGAGCAACATGCACCAAAGGGGTGTCAACCGACACTCCTTCGCCGGAAAATTAAAAATTACACTGTATAGCTCGGTAAATTTTTTAAAAAAAAAAATATATATATATATATATATACTATATAATGACACCCTTGACTTCTTGATGAGTTTGTTTCTTTATATTTTGACTCCCCTTAATGAAAATTCTGACTCCGCCACTGAGCATACTCGTCAATTCCACCTTTATATATATATATATTACAATCTATCTAACAAAACAAACTCTATTAAGTGATCATGTGGTAAAAACTAATATTGTTTGGTAAGTCAAAAGTTATACGATAGAGGTGAATCAAGGATTTGAAGGTAGCAAGCGTATCATTTACTACGCATAGTGGGTGCACGTGCATGCACTGTGTCGCGCTTATGCTATCTCAGCAGTTACTGATCAACTAAAACAAAAACATACATATAAAAAAGTAACAAAAAAAAAAATACCATGACACCATAAGCAAAGCCTTGAATTCCCACACTAACAATGGAAGCAGCAGCTAATTCCAATGAACCAAAATGTCCAACAAACATGAGTGTAACAAAACCAAGCATGTAGTTAAAAATCAAGACTATAATAACAGCCCCTGATAAAAGCCATAGTAGTCTTGATTCCCATGCAAACAACTTGAAATACCCTTTGAAACACACATTCTTGTGTTCCAAGAACTCTTCGATTTCGTCCGACGACATGTCTGATAACTTAATGTTCATGTCAAGTATACTAGGTAGCAGTGGCTGTTCCTCCATTAGTTCCTGTTTCACCCTGTCTCAGTCTCTTATCAATGCACTCTTTATATGCATTTAAAGGAACAAAATTTGAGTAGATGTAAATATTTTTGTACAAAAAATTCACTAAGGTGAACAGGTGCAACTACCAGTCCTGTTTGAGACTAAGGTATAGATTAGTATTTGACCTTTTTCTTCTGTTTTCTTTGTTCTTTTCCCATGAAAAGGGTAGCTATAGTCAAACAAGTGTATTTGTAAGTATTTTTATAGGTCAGTTGGAAGCTTAGGTATGGATTCTCTTATCTTAAAAAGAGTGGTGAAAAAAGTTAGGTGCAAAGGACACATATCTAGCGGTAAGTGTTTGGGAATTTCGTTCTGGATATTGATTTTTGTATTAAATAAATGACAATCTAAATCCAATCCAAATAAGTTCGGATATGAATTTTTAAGTTCGGTTTTGAATAAATCAGTTTGGATATTTCGGATTTACGGTTTTGAGCCTAAAAATTTAGATGTTTCTTCTTCTTACAAAATGAACATCTAAATAAAGTATTCATGTTTAAATTACCTAAAAAGTTCCTCATTTTCACTACATTCATCCAAATAAATTATTCAAGTAAGGAAAATCATTATCAAGAAAATACAATAAAGACATTAATAAAGCCGATAAGGAGTAGCAATAGTAAAATTATGTCCAAGTAAAAACTATTCTGACGGTAATTTAGTAATTATTATTGAATATATGAGATAAGGTCTAATAGGTAGGAGATTGGACTTATTACTATTGGCATATAGATAATGGACTAAAAATAAAGTATTCGGATTTTCGAATATCCACAAATCTTAAGTACCAAATCCAATATCCAACCCGTTAAATATTAATTCCGTAATACAAAATTCCAAAAAGTTTCATATTTTGAGTTGAATATCGTGTTTGCCCAAAATATGCCAACCCTAACTGCTTATAGCAAACATGATTTGAAACCCAAAAAAAAAGGAGGAAATAACTTATCATCTTAGTTAAACAACTATAACATTGATGACATAAAAAATCTTTTTACCGTCAGTGCATATAACAATTCTTGAGTAACAATATTATATCTTGTATTGAAAAAATTCAATTTCACCTTTCTAAAAATTGAAGACAAGAGCTTGAGGTGATTTAGTCCATTCTTAAGTACAGGTGTATCCATCCCATTCATAATATTACATGAGTATTTTTTATTCAAGAAATCATCACAGATATTAGCATTGATAAGGAGCCTATGTTTTTTTGACAGCACTTAATTGGAATGTCAAGGCCCTCTTTGCCCATCTGTTGCACTTCAAGTGGACTCTTCAAAAATGTTGTCGTACTCTATTTTTTGAGAATCCGATACACTTCTGAAGATATTTTTGTGGAGTCCGACCAACATAGGTGTAATATGATTTGGTCACTTTAAAAGTAGTTACATGTCAGTGCCAAAGTTAATCCTGTGAGAAATGAACCTTGGATAACTCAACCCCTAAAATTAGCTCATGCAAAACTGATTGCTCAAGACCATATGAGCATAGCCTATTTCCTTAAACAATGTGGGACCTTACACTCCTCCAGAGTGTCACAATTGGACAACTGGAGCACGAATAACATAACATGGGAGGCGCAACATTGAATAACAAAACAACATGAAATAATGAGTCTGACTTTGATACCATATGAAAAAATAACATGGAAGTTCATGAACATATGTTAACCAAAGAGACCCTGATTAGTGAACCTGCCGGAAACAAGCAATGTGAATCAAGAAAATAATATTGACAAGTATTCCCAACTTCAAAATTTTTACAAATAAACAGATGTGCCCCTAAATTATTAAAAAATGTAAGATTCAATGTTTCTTAAGGTTGTATTGTGGTTCGTGCCCGGGCTTAAATGGGCTAAATGGGCCGGGCCAAACTATCCCGAGCTCTGACGGGCCGGGCCCAGCGGTCCCAAGCTCTGGCGGGCCGGGCCCAGCGGTCCCGGGCCAAACGGTCCCAAGCTTAACGGTCCTGGAGGGTAGAACCGGCCCACTGTGGGCCTAAGTCCATATGGGTCCGGGCTAAATGGGTCGAGCCCACAGGATTAAATGGGCCTAAGTGTTCCGGGCTATTTTTTTTATCTAAGAAAATTTATTGTAAATGATATTATATAATTGTGACTTAAATCTTGTAATTCAAATTTAAACACAAAAAAATTGTAAAAAAATATTCAAGGGTATGCCCTATAATTTTTATTATTACGACATTAACAAAAAATGGCAATATCTTTCTTAGTCTTCTTCCCCCAATGGAATGAGCACAACAAGGTGCTAATACCACCATTAAAAGGAAAAAAAATTAATGAAGATGTGCCAAAATACAAGTTACATATTAGTCTACATATTATCTCTAACAAATTTCATAAATCCTTCAAGGTTCGGAGGAATTCTCGTTGGTGGTGGCGGAAAAGAAGCTTGTTCATCACCGCTTCCGGACGAAGCAGCATCCTCTGCAAGTTGCGTTAGAATTTCTTTGTAAGCTTCGTCTATCTCTGGTTGTGATTCAGCAAGTCCAAGTTTCTTCTTTCCGAACGGACCCAATCTCTGAAGAGTACTAATTTTTCCAAGCTCTCCCTCATAGACACTCTATGATCACCGATTTGAAGTCTCGCTTGACTGAAAGCGCTCTCCGTTGCCACTCTTGAACCTTGAATACTTAAAATATTTCGATCCATCCTTGAAAGAACCGGATATTGTTTTTCTTTGTCCTTCCACCATTCCAAAACATTAAAGAAGCCGTCGGGATTCTCTGATTCAAGTCCCTGCGACAAATAAACTTGAAGCTCATTTAGTTGTGAACTATCACCATTATCACCTTGAGAACCCCTGAACCCCGTCCAAGCACTAAGTGCTTTTAGTCCCGTAGTTCTTTTAGATTATTGCGAACTAGATGAAGTAAGAGTTGGAACATTTGGTCTAGCATGATTTAAGGCAAGTTGATAAGCACTATAAATTGTTTGAGCATTTATTTTAATTGAGGCTTTTGCATCTGCAAGTGCAGCAAATTCCTCATCTGAAAGTGATAAAGCCTTATAAATATTTGTATACCAAAAGTGAGGACCTCCTAATTTCATGGCAGGATTTAACATGGAAGCAACAACATAAATAGGGGGAATAGGGAAAAAATATTTTTTAAACTTATCTCTCATAGAATCAATAGCAAGTTGATAAATTACCACACCCTCTGAAAATTGAGTAAACAAATTTGCATGTTCTGCAATATAAACTAAACAGTTAGAAATAGTAGGATAATATTGCCTAGATAATTCATTTGTAGCAACGTGAAATTTTTCTAAACATTAGTCTAATCCTGATTTGTAAGGTGCTCATCATCATCATCATCATCACCACCAACACGAGCATTAAACGTTGCGTTTATTGGGTTTCTATATTCATATGCAACAACTAAACTTTCATACATGTAATTCCATCTAGTCGGACAAGGTTTAGGAACCTTTCTCTAAGGCCAAATTCATCACATTTTTTAAAATATTCTCTAAGTCTACTTCTACGGTTTGAATAAAAAATCCAATTAAGAGCCATTTTAACCTTTTTAATTTCAACAGTTAAAATTTTCATACCATCACCGACGATTAAATGGTAAATATGAAAAATACATCCAACATGGAAAATATTACTAAATGCAGGATTTAGTGTAGTTGTAAGAAAGCCTATAACATTAGTGTTACTAGAAGCATTATCCATTAAAACTGACATTATTTTATCTCTAATGCAAAATATCTACAAATATCTGAAACTGTGTTAGCAATAAACTTCCCTGTGTGACGTGAATTAATTATTCTATAAGCAATAATGCGCTTTTGCATTATCCATTCCTCATCAATCCAATGACTGGTAGCAGTAAGATAATCACAGTCATTACCACTTCTACCAATATCAGTAGTAATAGCAACGCGACAATTTATATGAGTAAATAAATAGCGCAAATATTGTTCATATTCATGTTTATATTTATAAATATCGCTCTTTACGGTTGTGCGAGGCCATCCTTTATAAGTAGGATTAAAAACTCTTCTAATATAATGCACAAAGTGAGGGTTAGAAGGAAAACTATAGGGTAAGCACATAACAGTAACAATTTTTGCCAATTCTTCACGATCTTTATTTGGATCGTAATATAAAATGCCACCGGTAACAGTGTTAATTCCCGGTTGAACTAGATTTGCCCCGGTACTAGGGTTAACCTGAGTACCCACACTTGTCCCCTCACGCGCAACTTTCATTTGAAGAAATCTAGCTTTATCTCTAGGGTGTGTCTTTATGTGTCTAATCAAACTACCTGTACCGCTACGGTCTCCAGTAAATTTATGAGCCATCAAAATCCCACAAGTTTTACACTTAGCCTTATTTTGATCTCTTAGTTGAATAAAAAAGTGCCAAAGATGTTTCGCACCGTCTAGAAGGTTGTCTATTAAAAGTAGGGGTTACTACAGGAGGGTCAGGCGGGCCATTTGAATTATTATCAGTTGGGTTAACTTCAACAACATGACTAGTAGATGTGTCATCTAAATCCGGTTGTGTTTCAACTAAATCACCATTTTCCTCATCATTTTCATCGATAGTTGGATTACCATAAAAGAGCATTCATATATTCATCATTTAATTGTTGACCTGGTGCAATATCATGGTAAAATTGACTATCGGTAAATTAAAATAAAGGGTTATCACTATCAAGAATAACAGGTGGAGGAGGACGGGCAGGTTTGGGTCGGGGAGCCGGGGGAGGAGGGATAGCTTGGCCACTAGATTCACCAATTTTAGATTTTCCCTTACCACCAAAAAAAAATTTCAAAGAAATATTCATATTAATTATAATTATACAAACAAAACTATAATATTAAAACTTAAGAGTTGGAACGAGTTTACCGAATTGACGAACAACTTCTTAAAAATTGTATATCGTTGAAGACTTGAATACTTAATTCACCAACTTCACAATTTTTCACAAATTGCAATAATAAAGTAAGCAATTATAGAAGAAAATTAGACAAAGATTGATGATATTGTGACTAAAAATAAAAGAATGAGGGGGTATTTATAGTTGAAAATAGGGAAAAAGTGTAATTATAAAAAGTTTGGGAGGGCAAATGGCTATTTTTGAAAGTGCAAAACGGCTATTTTTTAAATTTCCAACAATTGGTCAATTTAAAAAAAAAATTGAAAAACAGTCGTTAGGCCCTGTTGAACTGGCCCAGGCCCGCCAGCAGCGGCCCGGGCTAAACGGTCCCGGCTCGCGGTCTCCCCATGCTGGACCGGCCCACAGTGGGCTCTTAGGACCGCTTGGGCCCAGACCATACGGGCCAGCCCGTTTAGCCCAAAGCCCATGTGGACTTGCCGGCCTAGGCTGGGCCCGGACCACAATACAGCCTTAATGTTTCTCACATAAGACATGCCCGGTGGCGTATGTAGGATATTTCATAAGCATTGTCACAATTTTAAAAAATGCGCTAATGAACAAATTACTATAATGATAAACGTTGTCATTTTTATATTTATCTTCAAAATTTTCATTTTGCTTATGCATATCTAATAAAAAACTTCGACAAGCGGTGTCGTGATAACTGTTACGCAGCGCCTTCCTGAGATTCTTTGGAAGGGCGACGTAAGGCTAAGCAACCGATGTCAGGGTGGTTGTTGTCTGCCAAATGAGGTCCCCGCCACACGCTAGACTAGATTTTCAGTGCCGTGTGGGAAAACCAATGTCAACAATTGAGAGAACAGTAATGATGTTTGAAATGATGAAAGCTGGATTGCAATAATGAAAGCTATTACAAAATGAAGGAAATGCGGTGTCGAGGGGTAGAGACACCAGTACAGGGATTTGCTTGCTTGAAAGTTTTGAATGCTATATACCCCCTAATAATGCTTTAAAAAAATAAACCCTAGTTACATGAGTAGACTAAACTAG
>MDKH01047542.1:0-20277 GCA_005239495.1 Nicotiana undulata
GTTATCTTTATCATTTCATTATGCGTTTTTCGGAGTATTATTACATTTTTGCTGTAAAACTTTGAAGTGGTTCTGGTTATTCCAATAAAGGTTTGAAAGAATATCGCTTTATTACTGTTAAGTTGTTTTAAAAATGTCGAGGTGTTATGTACGTTGGCTTGTCTAGCGGGTTCAACGTTAGACGCAATCACGGTCTGAAAGGTGGGATTTCGGATCGTGACAGTGATACATGTTTGATATATGTGTCACAAGAGACTTTTTTGAACTCGATTTAATTACGAATTTTGATACAAAACCAGTCCAAATCACCTCCAATCTTCCTCAAATTTTGTATATTGACTTATCTGTATATTTTCAATGAATTTCAACTATACCCATTGAAAAAATCCCTTTTTGTTTAGATTTTTGGAATATTGTATATATTTTTGTATTTCATCACCTTATTTGCTACCTCATCCATGAAATTTCATTTCCGTCTTGTATTTAGTGTTGCTAATCACGCTTAAAAATATGGAAGGTGATTTTTGCATGTGATTCTTTGAGAGAAAGAACCCTATTATTTGATTTTTTATTTTTTGTTGGCTAGTTTTGGTAAATCTATAACTAATGGCTAGGGGTTGGTAAGTTGAGATTTATTTGGGACATTTGTGTAAGTTTTCCTTTATCAAAATCAAGTTAAACTAATTATATCGGTTTGGATTAGTTCAGTTTTGTCGGATTTTCGGGTTTTTCGGGATTTTTTTTTTGGTTACATGAATATTATTCCAATCTTGCTTTATTAAAGTTATATATAAAGTTTTGATATGTGAATATATGTTTACTAAAAAATAAAGAAAATTAACAAACACATGATCTATTATAGTATTCTTATGGGAGAATTATTTTTAGTTACACATAATGGTTTATTTTCTTAGTTGTCTAACAATATTTTTGGATGATGTACGTTTTCAATGTTAACCGGATTTAATAATTAAATATAAAAAATCAATATGACACATAAATAATGATATGTTCTATGTATTAGATTATCAAAATACCATTTCAAATTCAAAAAAGATATAAGAAATTTTGACATATGAATATGAAAGAACAAGGAGGTGATTGACGCATTTCAATATCATTTAATAAGAAAGTGATATTCATTATTTAAAGTAAATAAAAATAAATGCACTTTATAATTCTATTAAATATTACATCCCATGAGAGGATCTCAAATATTTCTAGACATCTTTTAAACAAAATTCTATATATAGTCTTAGAAGTATATATACAAAATTATATTTTTATATGTTGGTTTGGTTCGGAATTTTTTTTACCAATACCAAATCAAACCTAATCGAATTTTTTAATTAATTTGGTTCAACTTTTCCGTTTGATGAAGTTTTACGATTCGATTTGAACGCCCCTAAATTATGATCATGGGAGGATTCAAAATGGTAATATAGGACCTTGGAAGAGATTAGAGAGACATCACAAATCATAAGATAAAATTAACCTACACACAAAAAAAAAAATATATCTTCTATTATCATATAGTATTAAATTTTGACATGCAGCTTGCAATGTGAAGTTGAAAAGGAAAGAAAGGACATCTTTTTCTCCATGTACACATTTACCAAATATCAGAATCTAAAACGAAACATGAATTAGATAATAGTAAAAGAAGATAAGATATTTTATACTAGTAGTATAAGAGAAGAAACCGAGAAAAGTAAAATAAGTAAACCTGTGATATGCTGCAAAGCGAAGTAGGGGACGCGACAAAACCAATGTGTTTTGGGAAAAACAGATTTTTTTTATATAAAAACAAGAGAAATGTGATGTAGTAATTAGACCATTTGATGTGTAATTGTATAGAATGAAATGAAGAATGTGAAAAGACTACGAAAACAAAACTGAAACGTGATTAAAGAAATTTACAGCTGACTGCCTGCATTACTACAGTCTTGGAAGATGAAAGAAATAAAACTAAAATTTGAAAACATTTATGAACAATAATTAAGAAAGTTTAGAGCTGAGAAGCAGTTCCTTTTTTGCAACTTCTTTTTTTTACGGTTCATTTTTTTTGTCGTCGAAAATGAGAATGCTGAGATGGATATGTGGTCATACTAGGAGAGATAAGATTAGGAATGAAAATATCTGAGATAAGGTGGGAGTGACATGTGTGATGGACAAGATGCGGGAAACAAAGATCAGATGGTTCGGGCACGAAGAGAGACACAAACACCCCAGTGAGGAGGTGTGAAAGATTCGCTATGGTGGGTCCAATGAGAGGTAGAGGTAGACCGAAGAAATACTGCGAAGAGGTGATCAGATAAGACATGGTACCGAGGATATATCCCTTGATAGGAGAGTGGAGCTCGAGAATAGCCGAGTGTCTTTCCTTTTCAAACTTGTACTTCCTTCTATATCGGTAGTACTGTTACGCGGCGCCTTCCTGAGATTCTTTGGAAGGGCGACGTAAGGCTAAGCAACCGATGTCAGGGTGGTTGTTGTCCTCCAAGTGAGGTCCCCGCCACACGCTAGACGAGATTGTCAGTGCCGTGTGGGAAAACCAATGCCAACAATTTGAGAGAACAGTAATGAGAATTGAATAAAAGCTTGATTGCAATAATGAAAGCTATTACAAAAGAAGGCAACGCGGTGTCGAGGGGTAGATACACCAGTACAGAGAATTGCTTGCTAGAAAGTTTTGAATGCTTGATACCCCCTAATAATGCTTAAAAAAAATAAACCAAAGTTACATGAGTAGACCAAACTACGCTAGAGATACATAATGAAAGTACATGGAATAAAACTACTCTATATTTACAGGGAAAATGACTTAGTTTTCTACAAAGGTAGAAACAGGTCTGTTGGCAGCAACTTTGTCTCAGGCATCACGATCTACGCACGCGGCGCTGTTGGCAGTTGTTTGCGGCTGGGCGCTAGCGAGGGAAATCGGTGGGGCGACAGAGGCACATGCGCGTTTGTCACTTGGTGCGGCCAAGACCACGGGGCCGTCCGTGGAGCTAGGCATTGGGAGGCTTGCTAGAACGCCACGGGGCACGTCCAAAGGGTCATGGGGCATGGCTGGAAAGCCGCCCATGACATTCTCCCCCACCTGAGTTGGCGACGCCCTCGACGCCTTACTTGCCAAATAATCTTCAATCATGCTCTTGTAGGCTTTGAGGTTTGTTCCCCCCTCCCAAGTGTTCTCCTCTGCATCACACCCTTGCCATCTTATCAATAACTCTTGGTGATCCTTCCTGGAGGCATGAATTACCCGGTCATCAAGAATAGCCAGCCCGCCTTTTCCCGGTTGAACCGGGGCCTCGAATACTGGGTATTGTGAGTTGGCTCCGCGAAGGATCCTCCGTGTCTTCCTGAAAAGGTTTCAATAGACTGACATGGAAGACGGGATGGATTTTCCACCAAGCTGGGGTATCCACCCGGTATGCAACTTTCCCAATGCGCCTTTCAATGGACAAACGTCCAATATATTTTTGCAATAGGCGATGGTCATGGACCCCTGCAAATAAGTACCGCTTTGGAATTTTGACCATCACTTTGTCTCCTACTTGGTATTCAACAAAGCGACGATTCTGATCAACATGCCTCTTCATTCACTTTTGGGCTTTAACTAGATAGCTCCACACTATCTCCATATTCCGCTTCCATTCTGTTGAGAAGCTAGTAGCACAAGGACATTTTCCCATGTTTGGTGCATTCACAGTGTGTGGGAGTAGCGGTTGTTGCCCGGTAACAATTTCAAAAGCGCTTTTGTTTGTACTGAAGCTCTTTTGTGAATTGAAACACAGTTGGGCAACATCCATAAGCTTCACCCAATTCTTCTGCGATCCGGTAACAAAATGGCGGAGATATTCCTCCAACATACCATTGAACCGCTCCGTCTGGCCATCGGATTGTGGATGAAAACTTGAGCTGTGACTCAATTTTGACCCGAGGCACTTAAATAGTTGGGTCCAAAAGTTGCTAGTGAAGCGTGAATCGCGATCACTAACAATGTCTTTGGGCAGTCCCCAATATTTGATGACATGAGAGAAGAAGAGTCGAGTTGTATCTTCTGCTGATATATATTGAGGTGCTGCAATGAAGGTGGAATACTTTGAAAACCGATCCACCACAACCAAGATTGTTGTGAGATATCCAACCTTAGGCAATCCGGTGATGAAATCTAGAGACACGCTTTCCCAAAGTCTCTTTGGAACAGCTAGAGGTTCCAGGAGTACTGCTTTTGTCAAGCGGTCGGACTTGTCCTTCTGGCATACTAGACAAGTCCTCACATACTTCGCGATGTCGTCGGCCATTTGGGGCCAATAATATGCACGGCGAAGCAAGGCCATGGTGCGTTCTTCGCCGGGATGGCCATCCCACAGAGTGTCGTGACATTTTGCCAAGAGAGTTCTTCTCAGATCTCCTCCCTTTGGAACATAAAGTCGGTTCCCTTTTACCTTCAGGAAACCATCCTCCATATAGAACTGGCGAGTCTTGCCTTGTCCTACTAGATCAACCAAATACTGTGCAGCGGGATCCTTGATGAGTAGATCATGTATCTAGTCTTTAATGGTGGTGGAAAATTCCCTCCCCCTTAGGGTGGCGAGTAGGCACACTGATGCTAGGTCCGCTCTGCGACTGAGCGCATCAGCCACATGATTAGACTTCCCACCTCGGTACTCCAGGTTGAAGTTAAATTCCTCTAGGAGTTCCTGCCATCGGGCCTATCGTCCATTCAGCTTCGGCTGGGTCATGAAATGACTAACAGCTGTGTTGTCTGTCTTGACCACGAACGGTGATCCAAGCAGATAATGCCTCCAAAGGCGTAAGCAATGAACGACAGCCAATAATTCTTTCTCGTGGGCGGCATAGCGCCGTTCTGCATCCTTCAGCTTCCGGCTCTCATATGCTACGGGATGCCCGTCTTGTAGTAAGACCCCGCCAAGAGCATAGTCTGAAGCATCTGTTTGCACCTTGAATGGCTTGGACAAGTCAGGAAGGGCCAAGACAGGGCTACTAGACATAGCCGCTTTTAATGCATTGAAGGCCACCGCTCACCTAGGACCCCAATCCCAAGGCGTGACCTTCTTGAGGAGTTCAGTTAATGGTACCGTGATGAGGGAGTACTTCTTCACAAATCGCCGATAGAAATTGCATAGGCCAAGGAATGACCTCAAGGCGTGGATATCCTTGGGTGGCGGCCAATCTGTGATGGCTTGGATCTTTTACTGGTCCATCTTGATCCGCCCTTCCTCAATGACATGCCCGAGGAAGTCGATCTGTTTCTGAGCAAAGGAGCACTTGGATAGCTTTGCGTACAATTCATGCTCCCGCAACGGGGCTAGAACCTTCTGTAAGTGCTCCAGGTGTTCTTCCAATGTCTGTCTATAGACCACAATATCATCCAAATAGACCACCACAAATTCATCAATGTACTCTCGGAAGACCTGGTTCACCAGGGTGCAAAATGTGGTTGGGGCATTAGTCAAGCCGAACGGCATAGTTAGGAAGTCGAACGACCCATATCGTGTCACACAAGTCGTCTTGTGTTCATCCCCCTCCGCAATCCGGACCTGCCAATACCCTGTCTTCAAGTCAATTTTTGTGAACACCGTAGCACTCCCCAATCTGTCGAACAAGTCTGCCATGAGTGGAGTAGGGTACTTGTTCTTCACAGTAATTTTGTTCAGCGCCCGATAATCCACGCAGAGGCGTAGACTACCATCATGTTACTTCTGGAAAAGTACAGGGGACCCGTATGGGGACTTGGAGGGTAAAATGATCCCTATGTCTAGCATTTCCGTCTATTGTCTCCGAATCTCAGTGAGTTTGGGTTGTGACATTCTGTAAGGTGCCCGAGAAGGTGGCTTCGCACCCGGCACCAACTCAATCTCAAGGTCCACAGTACGCCTAGGCGGAAGTCGCTTCGGCATTTCCTGTGGCATGACATCGTCAAATTCTAGTAGTAGCTCCTTTACGGGTGTAGGAAGTGGACCCGATGAGCATTCTACCTCTTCAATGCATAGGGTATCCAGAAATGTAGGTTCATGTCTCTTGACTCCCTTTTTTAATTGCAAGGCCGAGTTGTTCTCGGCGGCCATCTTCCTGGATATGCACAGAATAGTACAGGGTGTGGCCCCGTTTACTCCCATCATCAGAAGCATGTCTGCATATGGTACGGGCATGGTGTTGGTCTACCTCAAGTATTCCAGTCCCACTATCAGCTCAAAGTCATCTATGATCACCACGCGCAAGGTGAACTTTCCTTCATAAGGCCCTATCTTCACCGATACTTCTTTGGCTATTCCACCCACTGGCTAAGGAGGTGAGTTAATAGCCTTGACATGACCCCGGCCCTTTCCCACAACTATCCCAAGACTCTCCACCTGAGTTGAGGCCAAGTAGTTATGAGTAGCACCTGTATCTATCATCGCCCGAATGGGTTTTCCGTTTACCCTTCGTTCAACGAACATCAAGGTCCTCTCTTGCTTAGGAGGAGTCCCTTTATTCGTCTTCTTTACCCCCTTCTTGGAGACTGGGCGGGGGTTTTTCTTCTTGCTGATACCAGCACTGGTTCCCGCTAATGCCTCAGAAACAGGACCCACAATGGAGTTGAACGCACCGACTGGTTCGGTCTGTTCATCATCATCTGCTTCATCATTTGTCCCATCATCATAAGCTTGATGGGCATTCATCTGTCCATGTGGCCACTCATTATTCCAATATGGCCCGCCGCAATGACGGCACCCTGAGGGTGGCTTTCTCCCCCGGTCATTGTTGTTTGATGCAACGCTGTTGTTGCCTGAGGAGGGAGCCTTAGATTTGCCTGCACTCCGGTCTCCCCCACTTCTGTTAGGGCCACCATTGGTAGGCTGGCCTAGTTTGTAACCCGCTCGGACAGGCGGCTGCGGCCTATCCTTCCGAGTCTCCATTTGGTAGTCCCAAGGCATTCCGCTGCTTGGATTGCCTTAGGAAGGGTATCTACCCTTTGTCTTTGCAGCTCCATGCGGGCATAAGGTTTCAACCCTTCCAGGAAAGTGAAGAGCTTGTCCTTGTCCCCCATGTCGCGAATGTTCAGCATGAGTGCAGAGAATTCTCGCTCATAGTCCCGCACTGATTTGGTCTGGCGGAGCTTCCGTAGTTTCCTCCTTGATTGTACTCAACATTTTCGGGAAAGAACTGTAGGCGTATGGCTACCTTCAGTTCCGCCCATGTCTCCAGAGCATCTTCACCGGCCCTGATGGCTCCGCACTTCACTCGCCACCAGAGCTTAGCATCACCCTGAAGATACATGGCAGCAGTTGCTACCTTCTTGGCTTCTTCTAGGCCTCCCACGGCGTCGAAATACTGCTCGATGTCAAAAATAAAATTTTCCACTTCTTTAGCATTCCTAGCCCCACTGTATGGCTTTGGCTCAGGAATTTTCAGCTTCTGTGCCAAGGGGGCAGGGTTCACAGCGCCCCCGATTTGATTTCCACCGCCTCGAAGCAAGCCTTGTAGAGCAGCATTGACAACGTTGAGCTGGCCTGTCAAGTTGTCGATAGTTTGTTGCATGGCAGTCATCCTGTCTGCCTCTTGTGCCCTATGGGCTAAATTCTCAGCGCCCTCCTGTTGGAGGCCCTCGAATTTATCAAAAATTCCGGCTGCCTCAGTAGCTGCCGTTTGCCGGTCTCCTTCAGAGTCGCGGCTCATGTTCCTATGTCAACTTCGGCCTGGGTTATTTTGCGGTCAAGGTCGTCCAACCTTTGCAGTAGGTTAGTTTTCAGTTCCGGGACCGTATCCACAATGGGTCGTAGTACGTCAACCGTCTCCTCAAGGGCCGCAATGCGGTCCCCCTGATTCACCATGGTCAGAAATGGTGGTAATGCCAATGTGTTCCCTCGTCTAATGTCGAGCCTAGGCTCTGATACCAACTGTTACACGGCGCCTTTCTGAGATTCTTTGGAAGGGCGACGTAAGGCTAAGCAACCGATGTCAGGGTTGTTGTTGTCCGCCAAGTGAGGTCCCCGCCACATGCTAGACGAGATTGTCAATGCCGTGTGGGAAAACCAATGCCAGCAATTTTAGAGAACATTAATGAGAATTGAATAAAAGCTTGATTGCAATTATGAAAGCTATTATAAAAGAAGGCAACGCGGTGTCGAGGGGCAGAGATACCAGTACAGAGAATTACTTGCTAGAAAGTTTTGAATGCTTGATACCCCCTAATAATGCTTAAAAAAAATAAACCAAAGATACATGAGTAGACCAAACTACGCTAGAGAAACATAATGGAAGTACATGGAATAAAATTACTTTATATTTATAGGGAAAAGGACTTAGTTTTCTGCAAAGGTAGAAACAGGTCCGTTGGCAGCAACTTTGTATCAGGCATCACGATCTGCGCGCGCGGCGCTGTTGGCAGCTGCTTGCGGCTGGGCGCTAGCGAGGGAAATCGGTGGGGCGACAGAGGCACATGCGCGCTTGTCACTTGGTGCGGCCAAGACCACGGGGCCGTCCGTGGCGCTGGGAGGCTTGCTAGGACGCCACGGGGCGCGTTCAAGGGGTCATGGGGCATGTCTGGAAAGCCACCCATGACAGTACTAGTGTTATCCTCATGTTCCCTATTTTAGATTGATATTATCACCTGATGTTTCCTTTACTGGCTTTTTATTTTTTCTAGTTGTTGCTACTATCTCGCTTTCCATAGTCTTTTGTCATAACTACTGTGTTTTTGCTTTATTGAACCGGAGTCTTTCAGAAACAGTCTCTCTACTTTCAGAAGGCACGGGTAAGGTCTGTGTACTCTCCCGAACCCCACTTGTAGAAAAATATTGGCTATGTTGTTGTTGCTCAAGCCAAAATGGTCATATAGCTTTTAAAGGACATTTTTGTAAATTAACTTTAGACTTAGCAGGTTCCTACTTTTAGTATAGTATGATGATATGGTTTAGACTTAGTAGGTTTCTACATTTAGTATAGTATGACGATATGATAATGATTATCGTAAGCACCATCTACATTAAGCTTAATAACATAATCATGAGATAGTTGCCATTTTATAGGAATGAAGGTGGGTGAAAGGAGAAGAGGTTACGAAATTGGTAAAATAAAGAGACTCAATAGCTTACAACATTGGTTACAACTTGCGCAATTAAATTGTTCAAATACATGTATTTCTAGCCCAGACAGGGAGTAGGAGGAACATACAATTTGTTGCTGTCTACAGTTATATCTCTTTTTTTTTCTTGGAGAAGTCAGTCAGTCTCCAACAATGTTTGATCAGGTTATCGAGTCTCATCAATCTATGCCACCATCAACATGTTCTTAAAACCAAATATGACCAGATGAAACACGTTTGCTACTTTTGATGTACATGAAACACGTAGGCTTTCAAAGCATCGCGGACACTCTAGTTGTCCAGAAATTTTGTCAAGTCTGCTGTGCCAGCTGAGTGTGCGAAGAGCATGCTACTGTCCCTCGAGGGTACCAAGTGCCTCCTTTAAAAGCTTCTGAGCGTCTTCCCTTCTCCTATACAAGCAAATAGAAAACCAACATCACAGAGTTAAATACCATATTATCAAGGGGTAGACAAAATTTATGACCATAAACAAGCCAACAGATACATAATCACAGTGCAATTCCATGATATTGCTGCAGTAATTGAATGAGATTAAACTACTATACAGAAAGACTATGTATGAAAGAGTTCCTTCACTGTTCCCCATTCCTAGCAAGGTACTTAAGCAGCTAGACAAGATCAGATCAGGAGAGACTTCCTTTGGGAAGGAACCAGCAGCTCTCACAAATACCATCTTACCAAATGGTCCAAAGTCACACAATCAAAAAGCAATCGTGGACAGGGTATTAGAGACTTGGCCTTACACAACAAAATCTGCTCATGAAATGGCTATGGAGGTCTGGTACAGATGAGACAAGCCTTTGGAAGGAAGTGATTATTTTGCTAAACACGATAGAAGGGACAACTGGAGAACAAAAACATCTACTACATCTCATGGGGTTAGTCCTTGGCAACACACCAGCAAGCTGGGAAATGGATTCTTTGGTCAGGTATCTTTCAAAGCAGGGAATGGTTTAAACATTAGTTTATGGAAGGATAAATGGTCAAACAATACTCCACTCTAGGAGGTATACCCAAATTTGTTTCAAATTGGCCAAGATAAGAATTCCTCCATTGCTCAAAACAGATGTTGGGAACATCTGGAATGTTTTATTCAGAAGATATGTTCAGGATTGGGAAATAGATAGTCTGTTAGAACTGCTAGCAAGTACGGAGAGGTGCACCATTGATGAAACCAAGGCTGACAGAATGATTCGGGGACACAACAGCATTGTTACCAGCTTTATGTTCTCAAAATCAAATAATTGGATTCCCGGCCTTGGAAACTAATCTGGAAGACCAAACTGCATACTAAGGTCATATGCTTCAGCTGGATTGCTCTTAAGGAAGCCTGTTTAACACAAGACAACCACAACAGAATGGGATTTCAACTGGTTAACAGATGCTATATGTGTCAAAGCCGTTTTGAGACAGTCAGGCACCAATTATCCATTGTAGAGTGGCCAAGGAATTATGGAATATGTTCTATTCCATCTGTGGCATTTGGTGGGTCATGCCACAGCATATAAGTGAGGCGTATGCAAGCTGGAGCCTAGGGAGAGTTCACAAGACCATCAACAAGATCTTGGTGATGATCCCTGCAGTTATTTTCTGGTCCTGTGGAATGAGAGGAATCATAGATGTTTTGATGGGACCTCAACTCCAATTCACTCTCTTAAAGCTAGCTGTTTGCTTAACCTTTTTTGTTGGACAAAAGCTTAACTCCTTTAATTAGCTTTGACCATTTTTTGACTTTGATAGTTCCCTGATTTTTTGACTGACACAGTGTAAAGGGGCTAACAAACTACAACAACAAACCCAATGCAATCTCACACGTGGGGTCTGGGGAGGGTAATGTGTACGCATACCTTACCCCTACCTTATGAAGGAAGAAAGGTTGTTTCCGATAGACCCTCGGCTCAAGAATAATGAAAAAGACACAATAAACAAACAGTAACAATGGCAAGGAAATAAGATAACAGAAACAAATAGCACAACATTTAGGAATACGAAGCTATAAGAACAACAACAACAACTGCCCAGTAAAGTCTCACAAAGTGGGGTCTGGGGAGGTTAATGCGTACGCAGACGTTACTCCTACCCCGATAGGGCAGAGAGGCTGTTTCCAATAGACCCTCAGCTTAGGAAGACGGAAATAAACAGGAAAAGACAATTCATTAGTAACTTCAGCAGAAATCGGTAGAAATAGTAACATAAGCATAAAAACCATAAAATAAATGACATGCAATAATATTAGCCAGAATCTACCGTCCAGAGCTAAGACAAACGACAAGTATAGTGAGGGCGCAATAAAATCCGCAAGCCATCTAAGATCAACCATATCCAACTCCGCCTCACCCCGAGAATGAAGTAAGAAAAGCTCTAGTACCCCTATCCTACCACCCTGATGCTTGACCTCCAGACCTTCCTATCAAAGGTCATATCCTCGGAAATCCGCAGTCTTGCCATGTCCTGCCTAATCACCTCTCCCCAATACTTCTTAGGGCGCCCTCTACCTCTTCTCGGACCCATCGCCGCCAGCCGCTCACACCTCCTCACCGGGGCATCAAGGCTTCTCCTCCGCACGTGCCCGAATCATCTGAGTCTCGCTTCCCGCATCTTATCATCCACCGGGGCTACTCCCACCTTCGCCCGAATATCTTCCTTCCTAATCCTATCTATCCTAGTGAGCCCGCACATCCACCTAAGCATCCTCATCTCCGCTACCTTCATTCTCTGAATATTGGAGTTCTTAACTGGCACACTCTGCCCCATACAACATGGCCGGTCTAACCACAGCTCTATAAAACTTACCTTTGAGTTTAGGTGGCACTTTCTTGTCACACAAGACTCCAGATGCAAGCCTTCATTTCATCCAGCCCGCCCCTATACAATGAGTGACGTCCTCGTCGATCTCTCGATCCCCCTGAATCACCGACCCAAGGTACTTGAAGTTGTCCCTCTTGGGGATGACCTGAGATCCAAGCCTCGCGTCCCTGCCTTCTTCACTCGACTCAGCGCTAAACTTGCACTCCAGGTACTCTGTCTTAGACCTGCTCAATTTGAAACTCTTAGACTCGAGGGTCTGTCCCAAAACCTCCAGCCTCTCGTTAACACCGACCCTCGTCTCGTCAATCAGAACTATGTCGTCAGCAAATAACATACACCATGGCATATCCCCTTGAATATGGTGTGTCAGTGCATCCATCACCATGGCAAATAAGAATAGGCTAAGCGCAGATCCTTGATGTAACCCCATAACAACCGAGAAATGCTCTGAGTCGCCTCCCACAGTCCTAACCATAGTCTTAGCTCCATCATACATGTCCTTGATCGCTCTGATGTAGGCTTTCGGCACGCCCTTTGCCTCAAGACATCTCCACAGCACCTCCCTAGGGACCTTGTCATACGCTTTCTCCAAGTCATAAACACCATGTGCAGATCCTTCTTCCTATCCCTAAACTATTCCACCAATCTCCTAACAAGGTGGATAGCTTCCGTAGTGCAGCGACCCGGCATGAAACCAAACTGGTTGTCGGAAATAGACGTCGTCTTCCTCACCCTCGCCTCAACCACCCGCTCCCAGACTTTCATGGTATGGCTTAGTAACTTGATACCCCTATAGTTGTTACAACACTGGATATCACCTTTGTTCTTATACAACGGCACCACTGTACTCCACCTCCACTCCTCCGGCATCCTCTTAGTCTTAAAAATTACATTGAACAACCCAGTCAGCCACTCCAATCATGTCCTACCCACACATTTCCAGAACTCAACCGGAATTTCGTCCGGCCCGGTCGCTCTACCCCTACTCATCTTACGCAAAGCCCCCACAACCTCCTCCACCCTAATGCGCCTGCAATACCCAAAATCTCGACGACTCTCTGAATGCCCCAAATCCCCTAGCTCTATAGCCCGATCCCCCTCCTCGTTAAGAAGACCACGGAAGTACGACTTAATTTGTGACTCTCCCATCAATACTCTACCATCCTCGTCCTTGATGTACCTGACTTGGTCTAGATCCCGAGCCTTCCTCTCCCTCGCTTTAGCCCGCCGAAATAACTTCCCGTCCCCGCCTTTTTCCCCCAATTCCTCGTACAAACGACAAAACGCCGCATTCTTGGCCTCCGTGACCGCCAGCTTCGCCTCCTTCCTCGCCACCTTGTACCTCTCTCGGTTCGCTCCCCTCTCCTCCTCGCTTGTGCTCCCTGCCAACTTCGCGTACGCTACCTTCTTCGCCTCTGCTTTACCCTAGACCACATCATTCCACCACCAGTCGCCTTGATGCCTGCCTGAATAACCCTTAGATACCCCTAGCACTTCCCTCGCCGCCTCCCTCACATAGTTCGCCGTCGTTGACCACATAATGCTCGCTTCCCCACTACTCCTCCAAGCTCAGGAATACGAAGCTATAAGAGAAGTGCAAAAACTACCGGCAATAATGCCATATCGTCTAACAACAAGGAACTCGGAATAAGAGAATACAAGACTAGTACTAATACTACTAGTATGAGTAGAAGAGACTCTCGACTACCAGTCAACTCACAACTCTAATTCTCGACGTCCACACCTTCCTATCGAGGGTCATGTCCTCGGTAAGCTGAATAGTGTCATGTCCTGTCTAATCACCTCCCCAGTACTTCCTAGGCCTCCCTCTACCTCTCCTTTGACCAACCATGGTCAACCTCTCACATTTCCTCACCGGGCATCGGTGTCTCTCCTCTTCACATGCCCGAACCATCTCAACCTCGATTCCCGCAACTTGTCTTCCATAGGAGCCACACCCACCTTGTCCCAAATAACTTCATTCCAAATATGGTCTTTCCTGGTATGCCCACACATCCATTTCAACATTCTCATCTCTGCTACTTCCATATTCTAGACATGAGAGTTCTTGACTGGCCAACACACGGTTCCATATAACATAGTCGGCCTAACTACCGCTTGGTAGAACTTTCCCTTAAGTCTTGGTGGCACATTTCTATCACACAAAACACCAGACCATCCACCCCGCTCCAACACGATGCGTAACATCCTCGTCAATCTCCCCGTTACCTGAATAACAACCCAAGATATTTGAAACTATCTCTCTTGGGGTTCACTTGTGTATCAAGTTTCACCTCCACTTATGTTTCCTGCGTCCCCACACCACACTGAACTTGCACTCCAAGTATTCAGTTTTTGTCCTATTCAACTTGAAACCTTTAGACTCCAGGGTCTGCCTCTACAGCTCCAGCCGATCGTTAGCCCCACAACGCGTCTCATCGATTAGCACTATGTCATCTGCAAATAACATGCATCATGGCACCTCCCCCTAGATGCGACATCCGCACGTCCATCGCCAGGGCAAATAAAAATGAGCTAAGAGTTGAACCCTAATGTAACCCCATCATCACAGAAAATAGTCTGAATCTCCTCCCACAGTCCTCACCCAAGTCTTAGCTCCATTGTACATATCCTTAATCACCCTAATGTACGCAAGCGGAATACCACTAACCTCCAGACATCTCCATAGAACCTCCCTTGGAACTTTATGGTAAGCTTTTTCTAAATCGATGAGCACCATGTAACCCCATCATCCCAGGAAAATAGTCTGAGTCTCCTCCCACAGTCGTCACTGAGTCTTCGCTCCATCGTACATATCTTTAGTCACCCTAATGTACGCAACCGAAACACCACTAACCTCCAGACATCTCCATAGAACATCTCTTGGGACTTTATCATAAGCTTTTTCCAAATCGATGAACACAATATGTCGGTCCCTCTTCCTCTCCCGATACTGCTCCATCAACCTCCTCACAAACTACACAGTATATTTGTGCTCTAGACTCTAGTGCTATTTTTTAAACTTTGCATCTTCTTGATGCCTTTTTTATTGAAACGCCTTATTTCATCTTTTAAAAAAAAGAGTTCCTTCCCACCCAATCATCCGTACAAGTAGGGCTATTGTCTACTAAATAGTAAATAAACAATTAGAACCTAGCTCTACAAAATTGTATGCCTGATTTCTTTTTGCCTTTAACGGCTTTCCAGTACCTTCCCCGCTAGCTTACCACACATATAAATGTGGGGCACACCATATATAACGCTCGTCATTCCCCAAAAATTTCAACAACACACTCAGTATTATCCCATACCGTGAGGTCTGGGGAGGGTAGTGTGTACGCAGACCTTAAACTTGTGAGGATAGAGAGGTTGTTTCCAATAGACCCTCGACTCAGGAAAGCATGAGCACCAAAAATTTCATGAAATTTAAAAATAATCATTTGACAGAATTTTGTTATAGTTAATTATAACCAGTAAAATCCATCTTTCTCTTGGTATTAGTTGAATAGAAGGACTAAAGAAAAAGAACAAGATAAAGTTAAGTTAAAAGAAAAATGAAAAAGAAAGAACCTAATAGTCTACGTTGACTCCAACGACCTGTGAATTTAATTTACATTATCAGTGTAACAGTAAATACATATTTCTGTTTTAGTAGGTAGTGATACAGTAATGACATATATAATCATAACTGAAAGTGATCCATTCTCACAAAAAAAAAACACAGAAAGCGACTGACGCAAGCTTAAATCGTTTCTTTCACTTACAATACCTGTTGTTGCAGCACAACTAGGTAGACACTTCTCATTTACCAAACTCCCTAGTTCTAAATTCTAATCGAAATCTAATGAAGGAAGAAGCTAAAATATATGATAAAAAGAACACGAAAAACACATCATACCGCTTGATATCCTCTATCGCTTGTTTACGTCGTTGTATTTGAAGTTCTAGAATATGGATAAGTGTAGCTCGAGCCTATAAAAGAAAGAAACCAAGGTAAACTATCTATCTTCCATCCATGCTAAAAGCAGGGAATATTCGGAAACTTCGATTCACCAATGTTCACCTGGTGAGGACGCAAAGAATTGAGTAGGTGGTGCAAGTTCTTGAATATAAGAGATATCTCTTCCACTCTCCGGGCATATTGTGAAGGGCGCTCCACAAGAACATCAGCAAGCTCCAATATATGCAGCTGCAATTCTCTGTTAAGTGCTCTTAGTTCTTTCTTGAAATCTGTAACATGAATCAGCAAAATCAGAAAGATTACTTTTCTGACAAGTGACAAATAGAATCTAAAATTATCTCTGGCAATATCCCATATGTAGCATCATCCAATAATACGGGACCCAATGTACATCCTTTCAACTGGGGAATTTAAGGGATCAAAAACATACTTCTTTATCAAAACTAACCAATAGTATAACATCACTTATTTACACGAGGTATAAGAATAATCAAGTCGGGTTAATACTAGTTTCAACTTCTATTATTTGTTCACCTTTATTTATAATTATATTTGCAACATTTGAGTTATTAATGAAAAGTCGGTCCTCGCTATTTCCTATATTTAAATAATTCTGTGTCAAAATTAATATAAAAATTGGAATCTGTAATCGCATCCTACAGAGTGACAATGCCAGAGAGTATTTCACGAGTCATTTCAGAAGATTGAAAATACTCCATCAATCGATTGGTCCCCTTGCTCCATAACAAAATAAAGTAGTTAATCGTGTACAAATACGATCAACTAGGTAGGATCACCAGCACCTTATTACTCCATTATAATGGTCCTTTTCAATTCTGCATGGGGTTCTTGTTGTATTTTACCTAATGAACAGTATACCTTCATTTTTTTGGGGGGGATAAGGTTAGATTTTATTAAAAAGGTAAAAGATGGTACGAGTTACAACAGTCCAACATCTTCCACTAACAGGGAAACTACAAATCTCCTATCTCTTCTAAAAAGTCCAAGTACTGCTCCACATTTCAATAGTACTTCTATTACACCAAAAATACAAGTTCAAAAGACAACTATTTAAAATTCTGAAAACATGTTGTCTTCTCCCTTCAAAACAGACACTATTTCTTTCCAGCCATATTGTCCATAAAACACACAAAGGAATTGTCCTCCATACTGCTTGTCTACTTTTTTGCCATTTTCTGATGATGCCATTATTCCAACAAAATCTTAACACTGTTAGGCATTACCCGCTTAACGCCTACAAAATCATCAGCTCTACAAACTCGTCTTCATTATTCTGTCCTTCATCCTAATGAACCTTTGCCTGAACTTCTACCTAGGATTTTTTGGAGCATCAACGTGATACGACAAATCAATTGTGTACTTGTTACCTCTCATGGGTACCGGGTATTTCCATCCAACAAGGCTTAGATAAATGAAAGAAACCACTTAAATTTGACTGTGGTCTCTGATGATCAACTCCAACTTCATCAACCACCAAGCCACACTATGGGGAGTTGGGATATATATTATCATCCCACATTGGATGTTGAAATGTCAATTGCAATCTTTTTGAAAGTACTACATTCCCAGTTAGGTATTGTTATATTCTATAAATTGCATGTCTTACTCCAGAGAAGCTTACATTTCATTTCTTGCTCCTCGCATAAAGCCCAATGAACCTTGTTATGCAAATTGGTTTGAGAATGAATATGATCATGTAATTGGAACTTTCTAACCTATATGTTTCGCAGAATGGGGTTCAACAGAAATGGAACACCTATAAGACAACTATGTTTTAACGCTAACATTATCTATTTTGCTGAAATGCACAAATGTGGTTTGTTGGGAGTTTGTTCTCTAACATCTCTAGCATATGCACTGATTACATACAGATGGGAAGAAATCACTTAGTGTTTGTTGCTTCTGCTTGGAAGCACAAAAAAGATCTTTTTTATTTCACTCATATTTTTGGTGTACAAAAAATATACTGGTGAGTAGATAACAGGAGAAATTGATAGATGATTTGGGACCTAATAATGTGTGACTGTTGGAAGGGATTTCGAACATAAATAAAGTTGAGGAAAGAGATTTATTACTAGAGAAGTGATCAGAAGCTCCTGGGTCAATGAACCCAAGGGTCAAGCACGGAAGATTGAGAGACATAGGCAACTGGGTCTAGGTTACCAGTTTGGACAACAGATGCAGATGAGAGTTGTGGAGATATTTGAAACCATGCCACCTTATAAGAAACTATTTTGTATTCAAATAAGGAAAACATCATATTGCTCAACCAACGTGAGATCATTTTCTTATAAGCAATGTTTCCAAATCAAGGTGACTTGGTGATTAGAATGGAGGAAGTTCAAAACTCTGGCAGAAAACCAAATAAGCTACCAAAACATCTTTTTTGCCGTAAAAAGTTCCAGAATATTTATTGGCTGAATAGTGACCCCGAGTTTCTGAGAAAATCTGATAGAGGAGTTTCTTGTACCAAGGGCGGAGGCAAAAACATAACACAAGATAATTTCTTCTTATCTGGTTAAATCTTGGTGGGTAGAGTTACCCGGTAACGGTACCTGTGCTGGTGGGAGGTTGTAGGTAAGGGGTGAAATAGTCGAGGTGCCCACATACTGGCCTGACACCACTGTCATAAAAAAAAAAGGAGTTCCTTGGCCAAGTTGACCCTTAGGAGAGCTGGCTGGAAGATCGCCGAAAATTAAAGTGAGGATAGCTGGAAAACTGATCTTGCTGAAATAGACTGACCCTCTACAACTTATACGGCCACCAGAAATGCGCAAAGCAGATCTTTTTCCTCCCTGATGCCGTTGACTGATACCACATGAGAAATGGATAAATACAAAGGAGAAAAAAATGGAGAATGTATTGCTTGATATTCCTCAATCTACTGGGCGTATTAAATAGTACAAACACCAATTTTGAACTATAGGAAAGAAATCAACGTTACATAATTACAAGAAAATGATATCTCCCTAATTGATTTTAATTCTATGTTGCTCGAACTCTCCGAAAATATCGATGGTGCGTGTCGGATCTTCCAAAAATAGTGTATTTTAGGAGGATCCGGCACGGGTGCGACAGCTGTTTTGGAGAGTCCGTGCAACAACATTTTAATTAGTATACACCATATCTACATGTTCATTTGATAAAAGATCATATCTACACAATATTCTTAATAGTGTGCCTCACATTTTTGCTCAAAACCAAAAAGCAAAATAATGCTTAATAAACATAAGAGGTATTAATGTGTCCTATACTGCTATTATCATCTTAAACAAATAAAGCGGGGAAAATTCTAGCATAGTACTAGTTATACAAATTTTAAAGACACTGGACAATTCTAGAATGTCCAGCAACAACAGCGAACTGAAGGAGGAACTATGCTCTCCTATTTCATCATACCAATTTTTTTAGTACAGGGGATGGGTAAGGCATAGCTCCTTATGAATATTCAGCCTTTCAGAGAAAGCTGAGGAACAGAACTACAGTAAGCAATGGAGAATAAGGTAAATGAAGAAAACTTATCATCAGAGTCAACGATTTAACACAGTAGCATTAATTATGTCCTATCAATGAAAACAAGACTAGCACAAACTGTTTTCTCTTGGTAGTAACTAAAGAAACTTAAGTACTAGGCGATGTTAATAGCCAAGCATAGCCAGCAACTACCACAACCTGTTAAAACAACTACACCATATCTAATATAATCTAGTGGGAATGGAATGGTCTAGAACTTTACCAACATTAGGCCCTTTCGGGTATAATTGACGAACACCCTGATCTTCCAAACTTGGGAGTACATCATCAGTCTGCAACCAATGACAAAAACAATACTGAGCCACTTGTACATAGTCATCAAACAAAAACCACCGGGCACAACTTAATTTCAGAAACACAACTGACAAACAAATTCACAAAAGACAAGCACAGAGGACTGGCCAGAAAAAATATTCTCGATAAGAAGTCATTTACCCAATCCAGTTCAATATTATACTATAAGATAAAGGCGAGAGCCTTACTGAAAGCCTCATTCATATTTCGGAATACATAAAATCCAAACCTTTGCTACTTAAATAGCTCAATGAACTTAATATTAGCATCAGACATTTCCCCCTTTACTCTTTTGCATTAATTTTTTTCTGAGCACATTGAATTAATTCCAGACTTTTACCCCAAAAGCAATATGTGAACAAATTAGAATGTGATTCAATCTTCAAAAATTAACAAAAAGAAAATCTTTCAAGGAAAAGAGCTAGCAAGAATCTCAAATACACCTTAACATACATTCAAATACATACCACATTAAGCACAAGTGGGCAATTGGGTATCATGGGGTAGTTTTTCTTTTTTCATTTTTATTTTTATTTTTTCG
>ML269724.1:0-11932 GCA_005239495.1 Nicotiana undulata
AGAAGAAGAAGAAGAAGAAGAAGAAGAAGAAGAAGAAGAAGAAGAAGAAGAAGAAGAATCTGATGCTGAGAAGGATAAGATGGTTAAGTTTTGGAAAGGAACCATCTTGAAGGGTAGACTCCTTAGGAATTTGGAGGAGGAAGGTATGGTGTTGCTACTGGAGCAATTACAGTTACAAGGATGGAAGAACACGGTCCTTCAGATAGATGGGAGGCTGGCCAGAACTGAAATTGTGGAGTTCATGGCTAATTGTGCGATCAAGGATGGTAGGGTCACCAGTGTGGTAAAGGGAGTGACAATGAGATTTGATGCTACAGAATTGGGAGAGATCTTGGGTGTACATGCTGAAGGGTACATTGATTACAAAAATCTTAAATGGCCAAACTTAGAGAATCTCCCTACTGCCCTTGCCATTACAAGAAAGTTTGGTGATAATGATGTAGCTCTTGAGCCCAAGGATATTTATAAAAGTAAGATTAAACCACCCCACAAATTGATGTTCGAGTGGCCATGAGTAATTTTAAATCGGTTATCTAACATAATTATGAAACTTTTCGATAATGCCAAAAGGGGGAAAAATGTTGTGCTTTCACTTTTTACAGTGATGTTTATAACCTGATGAACCTGGTCTTTGATGATGAGCTGAGTTGAAACAGGACCTACGCTTATGAAAAGCACAGAGTTAGTCATCATCAGAAAGGCGGAATTTGTTGGCCCAAATAAAGTTTTGTTTTGAAGATTAACAAAGGAAGATCGGGCATGAACCAGGTCCATCCCCTCTGTACACAGATACGTGCATATTCAAGCATAATGGATGCACGTGAGGGAGATAAGATTAACTTGGTATATCTGATATCTCCTGATCGAAAAGGTTGCATAATTGATAAGGAGAAGGACTCCTTACTCAAAGAGAACACTCTCCAAGATAAGGGAGAAGTTAGAAGTTGTGGATAACTAGAACTCTTCCACTATGGAAGAGTATCATTAGAACTCTAGTTATTTCTTAATCAACTAACTCTATATATTACAGGATGTTCTCATTTTACAGTACGCACAAAAGCAGAAGTTAAACGTAAGTTGAGAGAAAAATAGCAAGGCATTTTGCAAGCAATTCTTGTGTGATTCAAGTGTGCGAACCTGGAGCTACACGAACCAGATAGAAGAACCAGTTTCAAGTGTCTGTCTTTTATTCTAGTTCAATTATAGCATGTGGTTTTCAAATTGTACCTTTCAGCTTTATCTAGAGGCAATTTTATTAGGTACCCTAAGTATTCAAGTTAGAGTTAATTTGAAGTTTTCGCAATATTTAGAGGTTGGTTGCCACAACGAGACTATAGTTAATCCTTAGGTTTACAAAGAGTTTTGTAAATGCTATTTTGGCTCAATGATTTAGTGTGAAGTGTTGGGAAAAATCCTACTGAGTAGTAGGTCGTGGTTTTTTGACCTTTTGAGCCGAGTGTTTTTCACGTAAAAATACTTGTGTTCTTTACTTTGCGCATTTAGTATTTCAGCAACAGTAGGTTAAGGAACAATTAGAAGAACTATGTCCTTTGATAATCAGTGCACGCGAAAATTGGACACCACACAAATCACCCCCTCTTGTGTGGTATTGAAGTATAAAACATCACTATGAAAAATCCATGTCATCTCGCATTGCAAGTACTTCAGCGAGCGAGGTAAATTTCTACAGTATAGTAACACTTGGGATCAGGTCATTCGCCTTGGCAGTATAGTAACACCACTCTTATGGGATCGAGCCATTTGCCTCGGCAGTGTGATGGTAACACTACTCTTATCGGATTGGGCCGTTCGCCTCGGCAGTATTGAGTACTACTATTCCTATGGGATCGGTCTGTTCGCCTCGACAACTTCATGCAAAATAATTGAAGCGGGTTCCAGTTTGGATATAATTGAGTTAGGGTCCTCACGACCAGTTATGAGATATTGATCATGTGTTACGAATCCTTGTTGTATTTATTGTAGTTGTTTTTGTTTGTCTCATTGATACTTGATGTATGCTCACCATGCCTACTTTATGCACTTTCATTATTATTATTGACCTCTAGTAAGTGTCAAGTTGACCTCTCGTCACTACTTTTTCGAGGTTATACTAGATACTTACTGGCCACGCGTTATTCTTCATACTCTCGCTACACTTCTGCACTGATGTGCAGGTACTGAGACAGGTTCCACCAGTGGTCACGCGGGCGCATAGCTGGTCATTACCGAGATTTAGGGGTGAGTTGCTTGCCTTGCTACGATCCGCAGCACCAGAGTCTCCTTCCATCTTATTTACTATTCCCGTCTATTACTTTCAGACAATTGCTTTAGTAGTTTTGTATATTCCCGAGATTGCTCATTTACTTGTGATGACGGATTTCGGGAATTTGTAGCATTTGTGTACCGTCGTACTTGTCATCTTTATCACTGCAGACTATGTACTTATTATGTTGATATTTTGTTTAAAAAACTTATCACAACTGTATGAAATTTAGTGTAATTTAAAATATGTTAAAAATGGATAAATAAATAGTAGTTTCGCTCGTGGGCTTGCCTAACGACGACGTTAGGTGCAGCCTCGACCTAGTATGGAATTGGGTCGTGACACAAACTGTATAACCCAAAATTTAGTTCTAGGTTTTTATACGACTAGAGTTATAAAGAAGACGGTTAATCCAAGTCAATATTAATGTCCAAGTAGCAGACCTAGTACTTTTATGAATAGTATATTAAATATGTGTTGTTAGATAAGAATGTTTTAGAGTAATAATGGAGCAATAATTGCTTAAGAAAGTGAAAGATAACAACAAATGACAATAAATGATATTTAATTAATAAATGGAACAAGGTTCACCCGACAAGGGTGAGATTTTTCACTGAGCTTTCTGACAATTATGGATGATAAGCGATTGAATATTCCAATTCTTCTTGGATCGGGATAGGAAAATAGATGAAAAGAATTATAAAGGTAAACTTTGTATATATTTAATAAGGAGAGAATCTTCATAGAGAATGTCAATATTTTTCTTTACAAGAATGTTTGACCCCTTATTTATAAGGATACACGGGTCACAAACCCTAGATAGTACAACAAAAAGGAATATTCGTTAGAATATTCTCTAGGGAATCTAAATCCTTAAACTAGTTGTTACTGTGCGCTGAGGACGGATGCTCGTCCTCGTCTTCGTCTTCTGTTAAGCCACCTCGACCTCGACGACAACATGCCTTCTTCAAATGACCTCGACCTTTTGGCGTCAGGTTGATACGCCATAACGTTGACACGTCACAACCTTCAAAGGCTTTATCTCCGTGACATGAAATTTTTCGCCCATACATCAAAGTAAGTCAATACCTAAAAGGGAAAACTAATTTGTAAAATAGATCTTTTTAAGTTATATGCATATTGCAAAGACTGCAAGAAATATCAAGATATTTAAAAGAAGCTGCAGAGTGCTGAGTAACGTTATTCTTCCAATATTTAAATACTAAAGTCCAGAAACATATGCTATTATCTCGCTTTTTCTATAGTATATACTATATACTTGCTGACATCTGAAAGAATGTCGGGAGTCCAGGAATACTTGCAGCTCTTGAAGATTTTTGTCGTAAAATTTAAGTAGTATTTTGTCTTGGGGATTATAATGTCACATCTTTACTCTTTATTTTTATTTTATAAAAGTTCCAGTACTATACCGGGATGGAGTAGGGGAGGAAAAGGGAGATAATGAAAGTTGAAATGGAAAGCGAATCCAAATGAAAGTTGCATCAAGAATTGCTAACCCCATAATAACTTGGAGTTGAAACTTCATTCAATGGTATGAAAAATATTCACACATATATCAAATCATGTATAAGACAATTACAAGTAAAATTTTATACATAAACATTAATCTGTGACATGATAAAATTAATAGTCCATTAATCTGCTTTAATAACTTTACTTTACACTATTTCTACGTATACCTTATATCCAATAATTTTATGTAACCATAATAATGTCTCTCTATCGTTTCAATTTGAAACGGAAAGCGAACACGACGAAAGATGCTTTGTCAATATCATTATGACGATTTTTTTGGAGTACTTTGTAGCTTATTAATTCAAATTACGTCATAACTGGCTGTTTCTTTCTATTTTATTTTAAAAAAAAGATGACCATAATTGAAACTTTAACACTAGTCCACAGAACAGTTGAGGTCTGGTTTAATAAAATTAACCGACAAGATATCACGAAACCGGATTTTCAGGAGATCAAAAAAGCATAGCTCTACCTTTATCTATACTATTTCTTCTCAGTTTCTCATTATTCTGCCCATTACATTATTCCCTTAACCTTTTCCTTTTGTAGTTATTATTAACACTATTTGATTCTCTCCCTCTATAACCTAGAGATAATTAAAAGCAATGTGAATGACTACTTTTGTATATATGCTATCAATTCAATGTGTTTGATATTTATTTACAGTGCCGTCACCATCGACAATGGAAAGCAGTCTCTTGGACCTACATATAAACTATATCTCTACAGCAAAATATATATATATATATATATAAAAGTGTGTGTGTCAGTGTGTGTTGCTCATAATTTAGCTTGAGAAGCTCAATCCAGAAAGAGAATTAAAAGTTGCATTATCAGAAAGAAAAAGTATCCTCTTTTGTGGTCATGATGAGGAATTTTGTCGCTTACACGTACTATATGTTTACCTTAAGAATCTATTTAATTCAGTTTGTTAAATGTACAAACTAAAAATCTAACGGAACATACATAGAACAAGGTGTATCAGCTCATCTAACGTGGTTTGGTACGATGGTGGGATATCCCATGAGATTAGTTATCTCACCTTTTATATAGAATAATTATCCTCGTCATTTTAATGTAAAATTATACTAGAATTAAATAACACTCTAAATCAAATATGGGATAAAGTTAATAAGATTCCAAAAAGTCAAAATTATATATCGGAATATGCATGTAAGAGTATATGTCGAACCAAATTAGGAGACAGATCAAATGAGTCATTCCCACTAGAGGACTAAAAGGCACATATAAAGTGCAGGTTCATATATTACAAGAACATTTTACGTGTGAGTTTGCAGATTTGGCTTGTCTACTCTGTACCGAGTGTGAATTTGCTTCTCTAGGTCTTGGGATGAATGTGAATTACCTTCTCTCCAACAAGGATTATTGTGGAGTGATGAGTCTCGTGTTCGAGTTCTGAATAATCACTTTTGTCAAAAAGTATAGTTTATTTTTAATGTGGAATGTTTTTATTCGAATCCAAATTTAATTGAGATCACCGGTGCAACAATCAAACGGCGGGTGAAAAAAAAAAGAATTTTCTTCTCCAATTTGTTTTACTCGTTGTGCGTCTTGCGTTTCTACAATTAGGAAGTACAATTTTCTTTGTATTCATGAAAATTATGTAATTTGTCTTTAAATACGAAAACCATAAATCGTCTGACCAGAAATGTTTTACCTTTTTATCGTTAAACTTATTTTATGTCTAAATTGATTCCATACTGCTTTATTTTTATTTTATTTTTCAACAATTTCTTTTTTTGCCAGACGACACGCTTCTAGGAGTGATTTTACTAAACTTGACTAGACATCAAAGCATGTTTAGTATTTAACTAAAATATAATTAAATTAACGAAAATCTAAACCTTTTGGCGCTTCTCTTTCTGCTCCTGTTTATCTTATTCAATCTAAATTACAAATAACTTCAAAAGTTACAAAATGTAAGATAATGCTAATCCTTTGTAGAAACAGGGGCAAAATGATTTTCCTGTTCTCATTTCTCCCTTTTCACATGCAACATAGTTGTTGTCCCTCTAATTTTAATCCCTTGCATAGGCTTAAACTTTTGGTACAAAAGCCTTTTCTCCATACTCAACTTGAGGAAAAAGTTCACTTCTCGTGACATTAACTTTTTAGATTTTTTTTTTTTTTTGCAAGATAGAATGGGTCTGATTAAAAGTTAGGTAATATTTCACACAGAACATTCTTGCCTTATTGACTTATTGAAATTCCTTTTTGTTATTAATAATAGGAGCAACTTCAGTTGATGTTGGATGAAATACATTCCAAGAGACGGTCCAAATAATTCAAAGTAAAACTTAGGGGGTTTTTAGGTCAAGCTATTTTGCAATGATTTCACAGAAGAAGGTAAGGTTTGCTAATGGCCAATTAAGTATGATTAGCAAATTCTAATATTTCGGCCACCACCTTTTATTGAGTTAAATGCAACCCTAAGTTCGGGGCTTTGGTCAATATGGAGTGGAACTACCACCGTTCAAAGGGAAAGAAGAAGGAAAAAAAAAGAAGAGAAACCCCCCTCCCCCTCCCCTCCCTAAGACAAAAAACCCTAAAATTCTGTTTTAAAATATATTTTAGAACCTTCTAATAAAGCATAAAAATTATGAGAAAATAACTTAAATAGTTGTCCGTCCAAAAAATGACCTACAGATACAAAATATATGTATAATTACTGTAAAGAATGTATTCTAGCGACGGTAAATATTTCTTGCCGAGTGATCAAACGTGTAACTTCCGCAAAAATTATTTACCTGGGACTTTTACCTTACACGTTAAAGCATCAATAGCTTATAGGTGATGCAATGATTAGGTCATTTAGGAGATAGGACCACTATTCTAATTTGTATGTAACGAAGGGGGAAATCAACAATATAACATGGTCTTGGGACAGACAAGTCAAACCAAGGATAATATTTGATCCAGTCAAGTCAACAAAAATTACTCCCTAATGAAGTTTTCATTATGAAGTGACCCCCACATTTTTATTCTTCTTCTTCGTGATTTTATTTAAATATATCTAAATTATATACATCGATAATATTTTTTACACAATCAATTTAGTTTAATATATAATTAGAATTAATCATCATTTTATCAAATTACTAATTAATGTTATTACAAAAAATTAACTTATAATTATTTTATGAGTAACTTAATTGTATTAAACCTTATAAACCGTCAATATATGAAAACCTAAACTCTATTCAATTTTAACATTTTCTTAATAAGATTAGTGAAAGAATACCAAATGAGGCGACTCATGACTAATGAGTCATGGCTTGAGTCTACTACTATTGGAATGTTAGTCCATTTTCTCATCATTACACTTTTTCCTCTTTCATAAAGATGTTAACTACCAAGTTGAAAATGGAACTTAATTAACGACCAATTAGGCCTCCTAACAGTTGACTTGACTCTGCTAAATTCCCCACGGAATGCGCGTAGTGACGTTTGGATTGCATAAACCATTTCATTTTTTACATTTACCCCTACCAGTATTGTAGACCCGACTAACTCGACTCCTGTGGACGGCAAAACAATTTCATTTTTGTTATGAAATAATAAAAGAATAAGAACAATATTGCAGAGAAAGAGAGGGGAAATTCTTATTGAATTTTGGGATAGATTTACAATGGAAGAGGAGCACTTTATTTATAGGGAAATAGTGACTTAGCCACCAAGTAAAATCCTTAAGATCTCTCTAAAATATAGACATTCACCATAAATAGAATTCTATTTGTAACACTCCCCCTTGAATGTCTATTCAACAAATAATATTCCTCGTTAAAATCTTAACTAAAATAAAACCCAATGGGAAAAAAATTCTAGAAAAGGAAAAAGAGTACACATATCTAACAATACACCTTTTGGTTGCCTCGTTAAAAATCTTGCAAGGAAAACCCAGTGGGACAAAACCTTGCAAGGGAAAAAGAGTGCAACGCGCATTAACTCCCCTTGATGAGAGCACCAATTCACATCCTTGAGCCTTCACATTCCAATCTTGTGCACTAGCTTCTTGAAACTTGACATCAGTAGAGGTTTGGTGAACAAATCAGTCATATTATCACTTTAATGAATATGTTGCACCTTGAAATCATCATTCTTGTATATATATAATGTCTTCATATAATGTCGTGGAATAGCCTTTTCAATATCTCCTTGGAGGGAAAAATTTCCGCTATCAGATTATCGTGCTTATAGTTATAGCAAGATACATATGTGCACAAATTGCACATATAATGTGGTACTTCATGACCAGAAATTGTATATGCTTCAAGCGAAAATCCTTCAAGGATTGTTATATAAGTCATATAATAGACTTTAATTAGATGCATATCAAGTTTTCATGTCATGTTAGACAAATAAGATATCGAAAACTGATTGCACATATCATTGACTTTATATTTTCAAGTGTTTGAACTGTAGGTCCAAAACTATATGTCTTTCATATGAAACCAATTCTACTTGAATTGTTTCTCCAGACTTAAGATCCTCATATATATTTAGCGGTATTATAAATGTTGTCGACAAACATCTTATATCGGTTCCAACCTCCTTATTTTTCATATAGACATAACATAGAGATCTCTTCATTCATATATGCAGGTACTTGAACCTCTCTTGAGATTTTATGAAGTGTTATGTCATGTGATCTTCTAGATCACTTGCCTCCTTTATTATGATCATTTTGATCATTTGCTCATCTTCTTTATCAAGAAGTTTAATTGAACCAATTTGTCTATACGCTTTAAGTGTACCATAGACTTTGTCCTTCTAGGACATAATAGGAGCATTTGTAATGAGAATACAGTTACTTTCTTTGGGTCAGCAAATACATCTGGCATGCTTTGCATTGTAGATGAATTATGTTTTATGAACTTCAAGTCCATATTATCTTATTCGAGGATCAGATGTACAAATGATAATTCTTCCACGTAACTTTTTCTCAACTGTTTATCATGTCTCCCCCTCATGTTAGAAAAACTAACTTTCTTCCTTAATTTTGGGAATCCATCTTTGTGCATTATGGTGTTAATCAAAATATACACCGCACATCAATAATAATAAGCTGGAATTATTTGGTTCCTGACCCTGAACCACTTGTGAGGGGAGAATGTAATATACTTTTGTATATAACGTATATCAAACTGATATAGATAACTTTGTTCTCATAAGCAATAGGTTAGCTATTAAGTGGATGCACTCAATAAATCATTTCGCTAAACCAATTTTGATGTAAACCAACTTATCAAGATGAGTTATCTTGAATAAAAAATTTGGAAATTATGCTCTAAATCAAATTATTGAGCAAGTTACCTCGCAAACACCAGATTGCGGGTTAATAATAATCGCACATGTAACCATCTCATAGATGCATCTTATGTGGTATACATGACAGGTGAATGAGCCCATATTCACTTTTGATATTTCCAGCATTCATGGGATTCAATCCCAATTTTAGTTGGTCTATTAATTAATGAGAACAAGCAACATAAGAGAATTCGTAACGAACTTTTCTAGTTCTTTAATATTTACCCATGTGAATTCTTTTTTTTTGCACATCATACTTAAACTGATATGGCTATACCAATTATGCCAACTGCATAAATTATCAATATTGATAAAGTTCAGGTTTACACCATGACTTGTGCAATTATCAATAAACTCCAAGTTTATTATGATATGGGTTTTTATATCAATAAACATCCACTTTATTGTGGTATTCTTTTATTTGTGTAGTACAAACTGGAGAAGAAAGAGGGTAACTTTAACATACATATTACCCCACTACAAGTTGTAGTCATAGAAGATATTAAATCTTTCCTTTATTTATAATCTCAGTATAACCAATCGCTTTAGCGAATACTTATAGAAACTAAATAAGTTTCTTTGAGACTTACTACAACATAATAAATTGATATGATAATCAATTGTATTCCTCCAAAATAGTAATAATTGGCTCTTCCAGAGCTCTCAATTAATTTGGTACTACCACATATTCATCAACATCCATGTGGTGAATATCACTTTCAAGGAGAAAGTTATAAATTATGGTCATTGTCAAATTTAAATGCAAGATCTGTTTCTTGCATTAGTGTTATCCTTTTCAAATCCGTAAATGCGGGAATTTGATTTGCTATTCTTTGCAAATGGATAATCTTTTGCACCCATTTTTAGCAAATAGAGGTACGTGGATCAAGATGAGATAATGATTGATTTTTCCACAAAAGTTTGCGTCTGGTTTCACCTTTGGGAAAAGTGTCTCATCGAATCGACAGTCTGCAAATCGAGCAGTGAATAAATCCCCGTTAATGTTTTAAAGTAGCGAATAATGGAGGACGATTCAAACCCAACATATATTCCTAACCTTCTTTGGGGACCCATTTTGGTGCGATATGGCAGTGCTACAGGCACATATACTGCGCATCCAAAAAGTTCTTAAATGGGATATATTAAGTTCATGACCAAAAACTAATTACAACGGGGAATATTTATGATAATTTGTCGGTCTGACACAAACTAGCATTGCTGCATGCAAAATGGAGTGACCCCAAACAAAAGTGGGCAGCCTCGTTTTCATGAGTAACGATCTTGCTATAAATTGTAAACGTTTAATTAGACTCTGCAAGGCCATTTTGAGTGTGAACATGAGCTACATGATGTTCCATTTTTATCCCAATTGATAAGCAATAATCATTAAATGCTTGGGATAAAAACTCAGCAGCATTATCAAGTCTAATAGACTTAATTGGATTATTGGGGAATTGCGCCCGTAATCGAATTATTTGTGCCATTAATTTTGCAAACGCGAGGTTGCGAGATGACAATAGGAACACATGAGACCATCTAGAGAATGCATCTATTAGGACCATAAAATATCTAAACAACCCACTAGGTGGGTGAATAGATCCATAAATGTCCCCTTGTATACGTTCCAAAAACGCAGGGGACTCAATCCCAACCTTTGTTGGTGATGGTCTTATAATTAACTTGCCTTGATAACAAGAAGTGCAAGAAAATTCATTATTTAAAAGAATCTTTAAATTCTTTAATGGATGTCCATTTGAGTTTTCTATAATTCGTCTCATCATAATTGATCCAGTATGTCCCAATCGATCATGCCAAAGTACAAAAGTATTGGAATCAGTAACCTTTTGGTTTACAATAGAATGTGCCTCAATTGCACTAATTCTTGTCCAATACGTGATGAGAACTTCTCAATAACCTTCTTTTGGCCAGAGACATTCTTGGTAATGATGAGATATTCAAGATTATTTTCATCTATTGTCTCTGTCACGACCCGAAATCCCACCTTTCAGACCGTGACTGCGTCTAACGTTGAACCCGCTAGACAAGCCAACGTATAATACACATTAACATCTTTCAAATCAATTCAAAAGTAGTAAAATTGATACCCTTCAAATCTGAACTGAAATAACCAACATACTCCATAGCTTTAAAGACTGAAATGTAATAGAAATTAAAAATGCAAAGTGAAATAGTAAAATACATAACGTCGCATACCCAAAACCGGGGTGTCACAACTTCACGGACTATCTAAACTGAGTGCTAAATACAGAGTCTGAAAAGAAATATATAATTGTCTTGAAACTAGGAGAAAAAGTAAGACAATAAGGAATCCAAATGCAGGAGAGACACCAAGGCCCACGAACGCCAGCGGTATACCTTGAAGCTCTGAGTGGACTGAAGGTGACTCCCTCAATGCGGTCCACCGGGTCTGGATGCGGGATCTGCACAACATTAAGAAGTGCAGTGTAGCATCAGTACAACCGATCCCATGTACTGAGTAAGTGCCGAGCCTAACCTCGGCCGAAGTAGTGACGAGGCTAGACTTGAATATAACGATAACCTGTCCTATTCTACAGCAGGTAACAGGGATAATACAAAGCAAGAGATAAGCAGACAAGTAAGGGATACGGGAGCAGTAAGGGGAAACAAGTGAATTGAAGCAGTCAAATTGACAGATAGAAGTAAGCAAGGGAGGCAATCTAACACAATAGCCAACGAAAAAAGTATAAGTACCAGGAATGTAAACAATGGCACGGCATCACCCTTCGTGCTTTTACTCTCTTCCTCATAATGCAATGTAATCAA
>ML269725.1:0-20185 GCA_005239495.1 Nicotiana undulata
CTCCAAATCTACCAAGTTTATATTTTTATCATCAATTTATGCTTAAGGAACGAATTCCAATTGAAAAATATCGAATTTAACTCAAAAATCCGAAACCGGTCAAAACCCTACCCCCGGGCCCGCGTCCCGAAACTCAAAAATGTCTATACAAAAGTGTTCTTCGTTCTCTCACGAGTGCGTACATATAAAGAACATCAAAATCGAAGTCCGTTGACCCCTCAAATCGACCCTTAAAGGTCTCAAAATGTCAAGCCCTAAAACCCAATTTTTCTACTGTTTTTCTATGAATTTACTCTGGTTTTATTTTCTATAATCATCCATAATCAATTATTAATGATCAAAATACTTACCTCTATGAAGAACAAGGATTTCCCTCTTCAAAATCGTCCCCAAAAGCTCTTTGTCCGTACAAATATGGTGAAAATAAGGTTTAAGTCGTGGAAGCGTTTAATTATTTAACTGCCCAGGTATTTCCGCACCTGCACGACCGCACCTGCGGTCCTTTGAACGCACATGCGAACCTTCCGCACATGCGACCCCCTGATTTCACCTGCGGGCCCGCACCTGCGATCAATCATCCGCAGGTGCGGAAATCTCTGTGATTTCACACCAGCAGCTTTTTGCTGCAATTTCCAACTTCCGAAATTCTCGTTAACCATCCAAAATCAATCCCGAGCCCCTCGGGACCTCAACTAAACATACCAACACATCACATATGATCATTCAAACTTAGTTGCACTCTCAAAACACCAAATTCACATCAGATTCAAGCCTAAGAACTTTGATATTCCTAAAATCCACCAATGATGCCGAAATTATCCAAATCAACTCCGATTGACCTGAAATTTTGCAGACAAGTCCAAAATAACATTACGAACCTGTTCCAACTAAGAGAATTCCATTCCGACCCCGATATTCTATTTTCCACTGCCGACCAAAATCACCAAAAACTAACTTTCGCCAATTCAAGCCTAATTCTACACCGGACATCACAAAAATATTCTGGACACACTCCTAAGTCCCAAATCACCTAACGAAGCTATTCAAACCATAAAATCTGCATTCCGAGGTCGTTTACCAATAAGTCAACTCTTAGTTGACTTTTCCAATTTTAAGGCTATTTTTAAAGGCTAATTGACTGAACTCTCACTACAATCATTCGATTTCAAGCCTATCAACTCTAATACATCAAATACAGTATAACCTATCTATAACAAGTCAATAAAAATAATTATAATGCAGGTTTTTACGTAATGACGGGCCGGGTCGTTACAATTAAATGCCTGTATGCTAATCATAAGTGTATAAATAGTCGAGTCTGGGCGGGTAAGGGCCTAACTATTTTTTGTCATGCAGAAAATGAGGCACGTGGTCCCCAGATTCGGTATGGTCAGCAATATCCCGCCAATGCTCCTGAGCTGGTGAGAAGACCTTTCCTCCAGTGATAAGAAACACGTAAAGAAGTACATGGGCAATTTACCATCTCTCGTGGACATCCAACCTAACAACATGTTGATTGAGGCCGCTAATTTTGTTTTGGGATAGTGAAAGAGCTGTCTTCCGCTTTGGGAATATTGAAATGACATTGCTCCTGGAAGAAATAGGAGGACCAGCTGGGTTAGCTTGGGAAAGCCCTGGGTTGTTAGTACCTGAGAACTGCACAGGCAAAGGTTTTCTGAAAATGATGGGGTTAAAGAAAAACGCTGAACTGGAATGTCTGAAACAATATTACATACCCTTCGAGTACTTATATGAAAGATACAATCACAACAAATCATACCGTACTTGTCATGACGAGTTTGCCATCACATCTTTGGGACATATTCACCGCAGGGTATTCGTTGCATGCTTTCTGGGCTTGATAGTGTTCCCGACGAATAGGGAGAGGATTCATACCAGGTTAGCCATGGTAACCCAGGCCTTGATGGAAGGGATCGATGGGCAAACCTTCAGCATTTTCCCTATGATCCTAGCTGATATTTACCGAGCCTTGGAGAATTGCCAAAGATGAGCTAAACATTTTGAGGGTTGCAACCTGTTGCTGCAGCTATGGCTTTTAGAACATCTTCAAAAGGGCCAATATCACCAAGAACTTCCGCGAAGGTTTCTGAATTACCACGTTGCTTTCCATCACCCCAAGCGGATGACATACATTCTAGACAGATTTTCTCAGCCAGAGACTGCCAAAGAGTGGGTAGAATTCTTTGATAATCTAACTAAGGAACAGGTACAATGGATGTTTGAGTGGTTCCCGACGGACGAGTTTATCATCAGGTCCAGTGATGCACCGCACTTAGTGCTGATCGGGTTTAGAGGTATATATCCTTACGTTCCTCTCCGAGTCATGAGGCAGGCAGGCAAAAAGCAAGTTGTGCCGAGAGTTGATAAGATGAGTCACTTCAGAGCGGATTTGTAGGACGACGACGTCCCCTACAAGTTCCAAGCCCAACACATGTGGCATTGCAAAATCATCATGGAGAAGAATACTATTGAAAAAGACAGGTACTATGAAGGATGTGCACCTTTCTACTCGGCATGGTTGGAGGATGACTTGGACGGGCTAGTGAGGCCGAGAATTGGCCGAGGCAACAAAATCGAAGATGAAAATGCTGAGGCTCAGGTCCAGTACAACCGGCTGCGCAAAAGGATCCACGATTCTGAGAACGAGCACGGAGAGATACATGAAACCAACAAGAGGCCGATCGACGAGTGGAAAGAGATGGTTATCCTTTCCTACAAGAAGCTAGAATACTTGGAGCGAGGTATAGTAGAGCTGGAAGGCAAAATCATCAAAAGGGTCGAGGATTTCCAGAACGCAGAGGGGAATGAAGGAGGACACCTGGCTAGGGCATACCTGCTGTTGGGACTGCGCAAGCTGGGAAATGTTTTCAATGGAATCAAGAATATCGAATCTGGGGAAGGTCCTTCTGGGACCAAATAAGCTAGATTTACCTTTTTGCGGTCATAAATGTAATAAGGCCAAGTGCCAATAGTGACTTATATCCTATTTGGTATTTTAGTATCGTTTTGGGATTCGTCTATTTTACATTAATGAAATGAGGCATTTTGGCATCTAAGTTCTCCAAATCAATTTGTCACTAGGCCTACCTCGGGCACAACGAGGCTCCCAAATTACGATACGTTTACAATTCTGCAATATGCGTTTAAATATCGCAAATACTTTTTCCATAATCCTCACTGACTTGTCTACCTTTTGTTTTTATTTTATTTTCTTTTGATTATTCCCCTTCCCCAAAGGTTGGTTCATGCATTCTTGCATCATCAGCATACCATACAAGATCCAGGGGCCCTCCACCTTCTCTTCCTCCTAGTCCACCTAAACGCAAAGGCTAGGGCAAAATGGAAGACTTGAATAACATCAGAAAGGAAAACACAACACCAGTTGAACATACAGAAGCTTCTGACGGTCGGGGTACTCAGGTCCAGAATGATGTTGTGTCGCAACTTGAACAAAGGCTGTTAAAACTCCAGGGGGAACTTGAACATGTTCGGAACCTAGCGAACTTGTCCTTCTCACTTAGTGTTCCGGATATCAGCCACCCAAACACTCAAAATCCCGCACAACCTCAGAATACAACCAACAAACAGAATCCTCCTGCAACTCACCACTATACAACTCTACCGAAAAATCAAGCCATCCTACCACAATACCAACAAAACACTTTCCACACTCCCCGAACCACTCTACCAATCATTCCTGAACCAAGAACTTCCACCAACGATCACCTATATGCTCAGGCACCAGGCCACCAAAACAATCCCATATATGGGGAGACCCTACCTCACTCCACTCAACTTGTATCTTACACACCGGAACCTAGTGAGAAGGATATATTCATCAGGAACATGGCTGAAGAACTTAAGAAATTGACTAGCCGAGTTCAAGGCGTGGAAGGAAGTAAGGGAATTGAAGGATTGAATTACGAATATCTCTGCATACAGCCTGATGTGAAACTACCAAAGGGTTACAAACCTCCCAAGTTCGAAATGTTTGACGGTACTGGTGATCCCAGGGTCCATCTGAAGACCTATTGTGACAAGATGGTTGGAGTTGGAAAAGACGAGAAGATCTGAATAAAGTTGTTCATGAGAAGCCTTACAGGGGATTCTTTGTCTTGGTACATAAGCCAGGACCCCAAAGAAATGGTCCAATTGGGTGAATATTGCAACGCATTTCATGGACCGATTCAGATTCAACATGGAAAATGCACCAAACGTATTTTACATCCAGAATCTCAAGAAAACATCCACTAAAACCTTTCGTGAGTATGCCACTCGTTGGAGGTCTGAAGCAACTAAGGTCAGGCCAGCACTAGACGAAGAGCAAATGAACAAATTCTTCGTCAAGGCACAGGACCCGCAATATTATGAGAGACTGATGGTGATTGAAAATCACAAATTCTCCGACATCATCAATCTTGGGGAAAGAATTGAAGAAGGTATCAAGAGTGGAATGGTCACTAATTTTGAGGCACTGCAGGCCAACAATAAACCCTTGCAATCTGGTGGCATATCCAAGAAGAAAGATGTAGGGGAAGTAATGGTTGCACAGGGACCCAAATCTCCATTGGTATACTAAACCTCCCCACTCACATACCAAGCACCTCCACCTTCTTACCAACCATCTCATTCGCCTACTTATCAATCACCACCTACACCCACATATGAACCTACGTCTCCTAGATATTCCAAACCAGCTACTACCTACCATACATATAACTCCCAACCGTCTCACTTCCAATCACCTCCAGCTCACCAAAACTTCCCAAGACCTCGACCAAATTTTGGCCGCAGACCGCCCAAATAATATACCGCCATTGCCGAGCCCATTGACTAGCTATATAAAAGGCTGAAAGTTGTTGGTTATGTCACCCCCATCCCTACTGTAGCCACAGATAATCCATCCTAATGGGTCAATCCGAACAAAACTTGTGCATACCATTCTGGCATGAAGGGACATACCATTGATGAATGCCGCTCGTTGAAGGATAAAATCGAGTCTCTGATTGATAATAAAATCATCCAGGCAAAGGAGGCTACTCCCAATGTCCGCAACAACCCTCTCCCAGATCACAGGGGTGGAGGCATCAATGTGATAGAGGTAGAGGAAGAATGGGACTCAGGGGGGTCAATTGGATTGATCAAAGAAGGTGACGACCCGAAGAAACCAGCAGTTACTCTCAACCCCATTATAGTACAGATTCAGCCATCAGGGAAGGATGAAGCAACCCCAACAGTCCCATTCGAGTTTGAAGTAGCACCATCTGCAGACACGTTTGTGCCATTCGAGGTTGAAGTAATGCCACCTTCCAAAATACCAACTCCATTTGAAGTAAGGGTAGTAACTCCCATTACAGTGACGGTATCTACCACAGCGCCTTTTGACAATAAGATTGTGCCTTGGGATTACGTAGCTGAAGCAAGAAGGAAGGGTAAGACCAATATAGAAGAGGTTGGTGCCGCGCATGGGATGACTAGGACCGGAAGGGTCTACACACCTGAGAACTTGGGAGAATCTAGTAAGCAGGCTTCCAACAGACCTCCCGTCATTCAAACAGGCCCAGATGACCTCTGGAGGAAGGTGCAAGCCCGGGAGTATTCAGTCATAGATCACCTAAACAAGACTCTAGCCTAGATATCCATCTTATCATTATTGAATAATTCGAAAGCACATAGAAATGCTCTAATGAAGGTGTTGAATGAAGCTTATGTGCCTAATAACATCACCAGTGTAGAAATGGCCAACATGGTAGGGCAGGTATTTTAAAGCCACAAGATTACTTTCCACGAGGACGAACTACCTCTTGAAGGGTTAAGTCACAACAAGGAACTGCACATCACCGTGCAATGTGAGGACTATTTCATTACCAGGGTTCTGATCGACGGAGGATCCAACCTCAATATTCTCCCGTTGACAGCACTCAATAGATTGGGCAAGCGATTGTACGAGATACGAGATGGGTCCATGAATGTGAAAGCTTTAGACGGGTCCCAGAGAACCACCATTGGAGAAATCAACCTTTGTCTGCAGATGGGGCCTACGTGGTTTGAGGTCGAATTTCAAGTGTTAGACATATCCGCGTCCTACAATCTATTATTAGGATGACCATGGATATATGTCGCTGGGGCTGTGGCATCAACCTTGCATCAGGCAGTGAAATTTGAATGGAACCACCAAGAGGAAATCATTCACAGTGACGGGAGAAACCCTATCTACAACCGCCAGACTATCCCGGTAGTTGAGGGTAGAAGAAGGCTTGGTGGAGAAACCTATCATCACATCGATCAGGTCATTGCAATAGAAAAGTATAGGTGGTGGAATAGTAAGATTGAAAGCATACTAAATTGGAGCGGATACGAACCCGGCAAGGGTCTCGGTAAGAATCTTCAGGGCATTTCAAAGCCGATACAGTTGAAGCGCCACGACACTACCTTTGGCCTGGTTTATTAGTACACTTGGCAAGAGTATGACGACCGGTCGCCACCATGGTGCAGTCCTTACTATCCATTGGAGTATCCCATACCACATTTGGAACAGACTTTCCAACAAGCCGACGTCATATGGGGATCAGAGGAGGAGGAAGCGTTAGCAGCCTTAAAGAATCTATTCCTGGAAGATGAGGATATGGACCGTTGTGTCATTGTTGAGGAGGAGGAGGAGGAAGAGGAAGGCCCTACCATTCAAGTTGTGAGAAAGGGATCATTCCTAAGAAACTGGACTGTCAGACCATCCAGGGCCTGACGAGTCCCGGGGTAGCAAGGCTGAATGAGCACTATCTATTTTTACTAAAGATTTCCTTTTCGCATTTTTTCTGTTTTAAATAAAATCTCCAGTGTTTCGAAAACGTTTGTTTAAGTTATTGAAAATCGCTTTATGTTTCAATGAATCAATATGTATTATTATTGTTTTCTCTCATACTTTTATCTATACAACATTACTATTTCATGTCTTGATGAACCAATGACTGTGACATGCAATGAGACAACGCAACAAAAGAACAATGATCCGGAAGAAGAAGAAGATAGCATACCCGAGGAAATCATCAGAGAGGTAGATGACTTTGAGAACAGGCCTAAGTCCAATCTGGACGAAACTGAGGTAGTCAACCTGGGAGATTCAGAAACTGTCAAAGAAACTCGCATCAGCATCCACTTGTCACCGTCGGAGAAGGAAGAAAACACACAATTCTTGAAAGAGTATGAATACATATTTGCATTGTCTTATGACGACATGACCGGGCTAAGTACATCCATTGTGTCTCACAAGTTTCCAACCAATCCAATGTGCCCGCCAGTAAAGCAGAATCTCCAAAATTTCAAGCCTGATATGAGTCTGAAAATCAAGGAGGAGGTCACAAAACAAATCATTGCCAAGGTCCTCAGGGTGGTTGAATACTAAACATGGTTAGCCAACACCGTGCCAGCGCCTAAGAAGGATGGAAAGGTTAGGGTTTGTTTCGGCTACCGGCATCTCAACTGAGCCAGTCCAAAGGATGATTTCCCCCTCCCAAACATACACATCCTGATTGAGAATTGTGCCAAACATGAACTCCAGTCTTTTGTGGATTGTTTCGCCGGCTACCATCAAATCTGGATGGATGAAGAGGATGCTGAGAAAACGGCTTTCAATACGCCATGGGGAGTATACTGTTATAAGATGATGCCAATTGGCCTAAAGAATGCTTGGGCCACTTACATGAGGGCTATGACCATCATTTTCCATGACATGATACATAAAGAGATCAAGGTTTATGTGGACGACGTCATCATCAAGTCCAAGAAAGCCACAAATCATATAGCAGATTTGAGGAAGTTCTTCAACAGACTGCGGAAATACAACTTGAAACTAAATCCTGCAAAATGTGCATTCGGGGTTCCTGCCAGAAAATTTCTTGGGTTCATCGTCAGCCGTCGAGGAATAGAACTGGATCTGTCAAAAGTCAAAGCCATCTAGGAGCTGCCACCACCAAAGAACAAGAAGGATGTAATGAGCTTTTGGGATGACTAAACTACATCAGCCGATTCATAGCCCAGTCCACAGTCATATGTGAACCAATCTTCAAGATGTTAAAGAAGGATGCTGCAACCAAGTGGACCAAGGATTGTCAAGAAAGCCTGACCAAGGATTGTCAAAAAAGCCTTCGACAGAATCAAGAAGTACTTATCAACACCACCAGGTTTGGTCCCGCCAGAGCCAGGTAGACCCTTGTTACTCTACCATGCGGTATTAGATGGATTTTTCGGTTGCGTTATGGGGCAGCACGATGAGACAGGAAGAAAGGAACATGCTATCTATTATCTGAGTGAGAAGTTCACTCCATATGAGGCACGGTATTCTCTACTTGAACGTACATGTTGTTCTCTAAATTGGGTAGCTTAGAAGCTGAGGCACTACTTCTGTGCCTACACAACATACCTCATATCGAGGATGGATCCCTTGAAGTATATCTTTTAGAAGCCCATGCCCACTGGCAAGCTGGCCAAATGGCAAATCCTGCTGAGTGAGTTCCACATCGTCTATGTGACCTAGAAAGCGGTCAAGGGACAGGCACTGGCAGATCATCTTGCCGAGAACCTTGTGGACGGAGAATACGAACACCTGAAAATGTATTTTCCCGATGAAGAAGTGTTGTTCATAGGAGAAGACATTGCAGAACCCTATGAAGGTTGGAGAATGTTCTTTGACGGAGCGGCAAATTTTAAAGGAGTCGGCATTGGAGTTGTCTTAGTATCGGAAACTGGCCACATTATCCAGTATCTGCTAAACTCAGATTTTCCTGCACCAACAACATGGCAGAGTACGAAGCTTTTATACTAGGACTCAACATAGCCATTGACATGAATATTCAGGAGTTGCTGGTTATTGGCGATTCAGATTTCCTTATACACGAAGTACAAGGAGAATGGGCTACCAAGAATCCAAGATACTGCCATATCTGCACCATGTGTAGGAACTGAGAAAGAGGTTCACAAAGACAGAATTTTGGCACATCCCCAGAATTCAGAACGAGTTTGACGATGCATTGACTACTTTAACATCCATGATACAACATCCAGATAAGAACTTCATTGATCCCATTCCGGTAAAGATCCATATACAGCTCATATTGCGCCCATGTTGAAGAAGAAGCAGACGGAAAACCTTGGTTCCTCGACATCAAGGAATACTTGACAAATGGAGAGTACCCGGAGCATGCAAGTCATACCCAGAAATGTACGCTCCGGAGGTTGTCCAATAGTTTCTTTCACAGCGGAGGAACCCTATACAGAAGAACTCCTGATTTGGGATTAGTGAGATGTGTCGATGCAAAGGAAGCTTCTAAACTACTTGAAGAAATACATGATGGAACCTGTGGCCCGCATATGAATGGGTTTGTCTTGGCCAAGAAGATACTCAGAGCCGGTTATTTCTGGGTGACCATGGAAACAGACTGCATCCAATATGTTCGAAAATGCTACCAATGTCAGGTAAATGCAGATATGATAAAGATACCCCCGAACGAGCTCAATGCAACAAGCTCACCTTGGCCGTTCACCGCCTGGGGAATGGACGGCATCGGTCCAATCAATCCCACTGCCTCCAATGGGCACAGGTTCATCTTGGTAGATATTGATTACTTCATCAAATGGGTCGAAGCAGCATCTTACAAAGCAGTGACTAAGAAAGTCATGGTAGATTTTGTCTACGACCGTATTGTTTCTCAATTCGGAGTTCCAGAGTCAATCATCACCGACAATGCTTCCAATCTCAACAGTGACCTAATGAAGGCCATGTGCGAGACTTTCAAAATCAAGCACAAGAATTCTACAGACTATAGACCTCAGATGAATGGAGTTGTAGAAGCTACTAACAAGAACATCAAGAAGATATTGAGAAAGATGGTAGAAAATCACAAACAGTGGCACGAAAATCTATCATTTGCCTTACTGGGATACAGCACCACAGCCCGCACATCAACCGGGGCAGCTCCTTACTTACTGGTTTATGGTACGGAAGCTGTTATTCTTGTTGAAGTGGAGATTCCTTCCTTGAGAATCATATAGGAAACTGAGCTCAGCGACGCAGAATGGACAACTAGCCCTCATAGACGAGAAAATAATGAATGCAGTATGTCACGGACAACTCTACCAGAACAGAATGTCCAGAGCCTTCAACAAAAGTGTCAAGCCTAGATAGTTCACACCGGGGCAGCTGGTGTTGAAGAAGATCTTTCCGCATCAAGATGAAGCTAAAGGGAAATTCTCTCCTAACTGGCAAGGTCCGTATCTGTTTCACCGAGTACTGACAGGAGGAGATATCATACTTGCAGAAATGGATGGAGAAGTCTGGCCAAAACCGATCAACTCAGATGCAGTCAAATGATACTATGCGTAACTCTTTATTCTTTTCTCAAATGATGTAAATTGAACTACGCTCGACCTTATTCCCGTTTAAGAGGGGATACGTAGCCATCCCTATGGGTTCAGTCACAAATCAATAAAAAATCTCATTTCCCCCCGCAATTGTAAACTGGGAGAGAATTTTGAGGAGGACCCTCAAAATTCCGAAGCAAGTTCAGTCGATCGCAGCACGTACAATAGTCAGAGATGCCAGTCCATCTAACTGGGGCAGAATTTTGAGGAGGACCCTCAAAATTCCGAAGCAAGTTCAGTCGATCGCAGCACGTACAATAGTCAGAGATGCCAGTCCATCTAACTGGGGCAGAATTTTGAGGAGGACCCTCAAAATTCCATAGCATAAGAGGTTGGAATGTATCGGATCTTGTCACGGTCTTCGGTTCATCTAAAAAATTTAAAATACATTTTTTACCATGTTTCTGCAAAACACTGCATGATTGCTTGAAAAATAGCTCTGTTTAGCAAACCCTACCCCGATGATTTGAACAGGATCTTCAGACCAAGCAAAGCAAGTCGATAGAGGCATGAACCGACCTCTCCCCTTTACAAAACTCACAATTTATGTTTGGATGCAGGAACAAAGAATATACGTGCCTCAAAGTAACAAGTTTTCACCACAATCGCAATATCGAAATCTATTACCAGCTAAGAAATTCTACGACTATCTGTTATTTATTCTATTTTCTGCATAAGGCAATCGCTGCCTTCCCCCTGCATAAGGATAATCTCTGCCTTCCCTTGCATAAGGCTAATCTCTGCCTTCATTTGCATAAGGATAATCCCTTGCATAAGGCTAATCTCTACCTTCACCCTGCATAAGGCTAATATCTGCCTTCCCATGCATTAGGAATCTCTGCCTTCCCCTTGAATAAGGCTAATCTCTTCCTCCATCTGCATACGGTTAATCTCTACCTCCATCTGCATAAGGCTAATCTCTGCCTTCATTTGCATGAGACTAAGCTATGTCTCCATAACTGCATGAGACTAAGCTTTGTCTCCATAACTACATGAGGCTAAGCCCTGCCTCCACATCTGCATAAGGCTAATCTCTGCCTTCCCTTTGCATAAGGCTAATCTCTACCTTCATTTTCATGAGACTAAGCTCTATCACCATACCTGCATGAGGCTAAGCTCTGCCTCTAATCTACATTCTTTCGCCAAGACTAAGCGTTGTCTCTCCGGCACAATCTACTTTTCTCCTCTTTCGGGCTAAGCTCTGCCCTCCATTTCACAAGACTAAGCCTTGTCTTGTTGACATCGTATTATTGCACCTCATGGGGTGAAATATCGCCAACATGTCCAAAGGCGCCATAGTCTAAAGGCATCATCCTCATAGCCGGAAGACACCATGTCATGGCCTGAGGACCTTTCAAAATTTGCATATCATTATTCAAAGGCGTCATAGTTCAGAGGCACCATCTTCATGTCCCGAGAACATCATTTCATGGCCTACGAATCCCTCACTGAACAATTCATGGCCCGGGACATCATGGTCTAAGGACGTCATCCTCAACCGTCCGAAGACAACTTTCATAGTCCAAAGGGAACCTGCATCATGTTTAAATTTCCGCACAGTACATGCTTGTCGTACCTCTCTATTTTGCAGGTAACCCGGCAAGAAACTGCTATCCCAGCAGGAGCGATCCCTCTTCAGTTCATTCAACTGTATCAAACCTAACCTCTCTCGTGAACCATTCATTCACCTATCCCTAGATGTTGCGTTCGTTCTTACGATGACTTCACCGATATATTTTGCCGATGAATCCAAAACTACACACGACCTGACACTTGTAAAACAAGGGATATGTAGGCAACTCAGGAGCCAGTGTGCGGTCTAAATCCCTAAAACCGTTTCACTCGGTCAAAATTGGCCATCATCTCTTTACCCGACAACTCTTTCATCCTTTCCGGGTAAAGAGGAGTAGATGTTGATACCCAATTTTCCTAAAAATAATTTTAAATTGCATATATGCCTTCAAAATCATGCATTGGCATTAATAGATATTTTTCCATAATTTTTCTACATTTTTTATTAATTTGTCGAGCATTTTATTTCTAATAAATAATTACAAAAATGCATCACACATGATTTCAAAGACATTTCTTGATTTAATCCATTATTTATGGTCCTATTAAGTCTAAATTATTCCATGAATAGCCAATTTGGTACTTTTTGGCTACAATTTCAATAACTATGCAATTATAACCCGCATATATAATTTTCGTATCATTTTTACCAGAAAATTAGTCCTTTATATTTTTTGATAAATAACCATTTTCAAAACATATCTATGCATGAATCTTTTTTTTTTATAATTAGCAATTATTTTACAAATTAGGTTAATTAATTTACTTAGGTATTTATCAAATAGCCCTATTTTATTTCAATTATAGTCTATATAACCAGCCCAAATGCCTAATTAATTAGCTCAAAGCACCCAAGCACAAACTTCTACACAAACCCGACCCAGGTCTTGATGAATCTTGGTTGTTGATCATTGTTTATCAACGGCCTGAATTAATTGTTTCCTAAATTAATCTAAACGACCCCCACCCAAACCACTCACTCTCATCTCACACTCCGCCATCACCCTTCACCCTCCTCTCCAAATCCTCTCTGCCCTAACCTTAATTCCCCCTCGCCGTTGCTTGCTTGTCGTCGACTATTGTAACGACCCGACCGATTGTTTTGCATTTTAGAACCCCCAATCCCTTGAATGAGACTTCCCGTAGTTGATTTCACTAATTTATGACTTGTGGGGACGGGTGGTTTGGGATTCGGAAGTGTTTGGAGTGGTATAGGAACACTTGGTTCCTTAAGGTTGGCCTTTTTGGCCAAGTTTGACTTCGATCAAGATTTTGAGTAAACGACCTCGGAATCGGGTTTTGACGGTTCTGGTAGCTTTGTATGATGATTTCAGACTTGGGCGTGTGTCCGGAATCGGTTTTGGATGACTCGGGAGCGTTTCGACGCCAAATAGTGAAATATGATTCCTTAAGTTTAAGAATTTTGGTTTGGAACGTGTTTTTGTGTTATCGATGTCTGAACGGAATTCCGAGATTGGGAATAGTTCTGTTATGTCATTTATGACTTGCTCGCAAAGTTTGGGGTCATTCCGAGTAGTATAGGTCAGCCCGGCACATTGTTAGCGAATTCAAGAACTTAAAGTTCTTAAGTTTGATTCTAGGGGTTTTGAGGCGTGATTTTGAGTTTTAGCGTTGTTTTAGGAGTTTCGAAGGCTCGAGCGAGTCCGTATTATGATTTGGGACTTGTTGGTATATTTGGACTGGGGCTCGGGGTGCCTCTTGGGCACCAAACGAGGCCAAAAACCAGCTGAAGCAGTTGCTGGTGCACCTGATCTGGTGTGACCGCAGGTGCGGTTGCCAGTCGCAGGTGCGGGACCGATCCTGCGGTCCAAGCCTCGCATGTGCAGCTTCAGGTGGGCTGCCCTTTTCTCGTAGGTTCGGATCAATATCCGCAGGTGCGGGCTCCTATCCGCAGGTGCGAGCCCTGATCCCCTTGTCTAATTCGGCAGGTGCGAGTATTTACTCGCAGGTGCGAGACCACAGGTGCGGTCCTTGAGCCGCAGGTGCGGAACAACTGTAGGCAGTGAGTTCTTTAAAATACGGGATTTGTTCATTTTACTCCATTTTCTTCCACCATAGACGACCTTGAGAGCTCGGAAAAGAGCCCCACGACCTAGCTACTAAAAGGTAAGTGAATTCTACCCTAATGTTAGTTTAATGCATGGATTCCTAGTTAGATTAACCTTCTAAGTAGTGGAAATCAAGGGTTAGAGTAATAACCTAGGGCTTTATAAAAATTTAGGGAATTACCCGTTAATTAGCCATGAAATCATACAAAAACTATATATTAATGATCCTTAGGTTATGGGTAATTGTTTCCGTTGAAAATTTTTTGAATCCGAACATGTGGGCTCGAGGGTGTATTTTGGGATTTTTCAAAGTAAGATGAAATAACTAAGTAAATAGGAGAATTCCATATTGTTGAGTATAAAATGATGAACTTGTGTATTATTTGACTAGTTTTGAGTCCTTGGGAGACGAGTTCGGAGTTTCAGGCGCATTTTTGACACGGAGAGTAAGTTTGACAAGAGGTGAGTCTCCTTTCTAACCTTGTAAGAGGAAATTGTCCCCATAGGTGATCTAAATGACTATGTGTTGATGTTTGCGGGGGCTACGTACATACAAAGTGACAAGAGTCCTTACGTAGCGGCTATTATTGTTATGTCCGGGTAGTTAGGCCTACACCATGGCTTGTGTTCTTCCTCAAAATGAATTATATGCTTTATGATTCATGTTATATGTAGATTTGTTTTCCCTGAGATCATGGAATTTGGAGATTTAAAGGAATTGTTCACTGAAAAGTAATTTAAGAAAATATTGTGTGTGCATGTGACCGCTTCGCAATTTACATTCCGCGGGCGGAGTGTTATTTTCCCCCACTCTCATGGGAGCGGTCCGTACGCCACGGAGGATTGAAAGATATATTTATGGTTCGGGCCGTTCGATCCTCGGCAGTGCACAAATATGGTTATTATGATGGCTCAGGCCGGTTGTCCTTATCCCGTATGCGCATGCTAAATTGTTAATGATTTCATGGATATGACAGATATTTGGGGGGAGGGGGGAAATGAAGTGGTAATTGTTTAGTTACTTCCAGTATTTATTTGATTTGCAGTTACCTTTAATGTTTAATGCTTTATCATCCTTGTATTCCTATTGCTTTTATCATATCCTGTTAAATTATATTGTTGGACCCTAGTAAGTGTCAAGTCGGCCTCTCGTCACTACTTCTTCGAGATTAGACGGTGTGAGCACGTGATTTTTCACCCACCATATACTCCTACAAAATTAAATACGATAAATTAATTTTACAATTTTTTGTCGAATTTTGGTGATTAATTGTGAATTATTTGCATTGCATAATCATGATTCGTCTTTCGAAATTATTTAAAATTGAGTAGTTAGGCGCGTCATTGTTATCAAGGAATTATGAATTCATTATTTGTAATTAACTTATTCAAGTAACAAAAGAATGATGATTATTTAATGTGATGTAGTTTTGATAACTAATTGCTAAAATTAATCATTTTTATCTAACAAAAACTATAGATTTAATTAGGATTGATTGTTTATTCCTAATTGGTCAATAATTAGACAGAATAAGGACAAAATTGATTATTACATTTTTGAATTTAATTAGATTTGATTTTAATTAAATTAATTAAGTTCATATTTAGCCTAGAATGCTAAAATCAGACCTGGGCCAAGAAAGACCCAGGCCCAATTCATTCTCTACACTACCCAAACGACCCAGCCCAAACTCCCATAACCCGACCAGCCCCNACCCTATGAGCCATCCCAGCCGTTGATCAAAATCAATCGAACGACTGGGAACTCCCCAGCCCCTTCAGTATAAGAATGTCCTTAAGTCCCCCCCCACCCCCTAGATCATCTAAGTCTAACACCCACTCCCTCAAAGACTGTCTATATTCCCTCTCTCTCAACCCACTGAGCTCCGCCTAGAGCCACCGTCTTACCGACGTCACCCACCCTAACTCTGCCAGCCGAAAATCGCCTCTGGCAGCGGAGCTCCATCAATCGACCCCAAAGTTTCACTCTACAACCTCCTATTCCCCTTCAACCCCGTCCTGCCATTGGTTTCCTTAGAAAACCACTCAAAACCCCCCGACTTTAAATCTGAGAACTCAGAAAACCTAGTTCCTGCTTTCCGGCCGATTCAAAGGCATTTAATGACTCAAACCTACATGAGTCAATAGCTCTTGATGAGAGCTATTGATTCATGTGGGTTTGGACAATTTTCAAACCCACTGGAGTCCGGCCAAACTCCGGCAAACCGTCAGAATACGACCAAATCCCTCCTAACTGACGGGTATCCCTTTGAAACCTTGTTCTTTTCTCAATTTTATTTGTTTGAACGTCAATTTATCACTGATTTAGCTTCCTAAAACCTAGGGTTTTCTAGTTTATAATTTCGTGTGTGTGTGAATGTATATGTTCCCTGCTTTAAATGATTGAATACGGTTTTGAAACTTACACGACTCGATTAATTTGATATTGCTGCATGTTTTGTTTGCTTCTTCCTTTAGTCTATTTCTTCTCAAAACCCCATATACTGATTTTAGATAATAGTTCTAATGCTGAAATTAGCTCTAGTGTCACGACCCGAAATCCTAACTCAGGTCATGATGGCGCCCAACAACGAGGTTAGGCAAGCCAACATAAATTTCACTAAGTGCTCTTCCTTAATTTGATTAAAAGTTCAACATTTACCACATTTGACAAGTTAAAACATGATATCTAAAGATAATAACCCAGTAATAGATAAAATAGCCATAACGAAACGTGAGCTGATATACGAGCATATATATGTACAGCTCAAAATCTCAAAATAACCACTACGTGTGTGGGCCAGGAACTAGTGTCACGAGTGTCACGGGCATACTAACATGATAACCAAAAGATAAAATATACAATCCCACTGTCTGAATAAATAGACGGGAAACAAAAGTAAGGAAACTCCATGGTGCTGCCAGAAGTAAGCAGCTCATCGTGAAGTCAGGTCCACTACGGTCAATATCTAGCTTCGGTCTGATAACCAAAAGCACCAGCCTTAGAACCTGTACAATTAAGTACAGAAGTACAGCATGAGTACATATTAAATAAATATGTACCTAGTGAGTATCCTGTCTAATCTCGAAGAAGTAGTGACGAGAGGTCGACTCGATACTCACTAAGGTCTAATAGTAATAATATAAAGCAGGATATAACAGAATGCAATAGACATCGGAAACAGTAAGCAACAGATACATTTAAAGTACAGAAATCCAGGAAAAACTACTGAAAATAAGCAACAATGTACACTTTCCTTGTTCCCAAGTATCTGTCGAGCCAATATCACTGAAATAGTACCAAATAGTCACGCGCACACAAGGATATGTGATGACCCAAAAGGTCATCCTAAGTAATCCTAGATAAATCTGTGTTCCGAGGTCTCGAAAGCCTCCGTTAATCTCACCTCAATATGCGTGCGCAACCTGGGCGTGTAGCTGGGAAGCCTTTATATTGAAATTGGATGAAAAATAGAATTTATGATAATTAAATAAATAAAGTTGACTTTGGTCAATATTTTTGGTAAACGAACCCGAACCCGTGATGTGACAGTCCCGGAGGGTCCGTAGGAAAATATGGGACTTGGGCGTATGCTCGGAATCGAATTCCGAGGTCCCAAGCCCGAGAAATGAATTTTTAAAGGAAATTGTTTTTTGGAAATAATAAAGCAATTTGAAAATGAATTATTAAGTAAAAACCGTGTTACCGGGACCGTATTAAGGTTCTGGAGCCCGGAACAGGTTTATTATATGTTATTTGTCTTATCTGTGAAGTTTGGTGTGAAATGGACTTGAAACGACGTGATTCGGATTAAAAATGGGAAATTTAGAAGTTTATGAAGTTTGAGAAAATTCTAAGAGTTGTGAGGTTTGATTCGATGTTCTTGATGATATTTTGGTGATTTAAATGCTCGAATAAGTTCGTAAGAAGTTTTGGGAGTCGTGTGTGTTTTGATTTTGAGACCCGAGGGCTCGGGTGAGTTTCGGGTAGCTAACGGGATGTTAAAGAGTCAAAAATCTGGTGTGATGTTGCAGGTTTCTGATGTCTTATGTTTTCTTCTCTGCGATCGCAGATCTTGCTCCGCGATCGCAGAGGTCTGTCCAGGTCCCTTCCGCGATCGCATTCCTTCGACCCGTGATCGCATTGTGTGACGTCCCAGTGTTCCGCGATCGCAAACCTCTTCCTGCGATCGCATAGGGTCAGCTAAGCTATGCTCCGCGATCGCGACTCCTCTTCTGCGATCGCAGTGAGTTAGTACCAGACTCTCCGCGATCGCAGCCCTCTTCTTGCGATCGTGATGAAGAAAATCGCCTAGTTAATTCCTTAAGTCAAAAACATAATACTGTTACGGGATTATCACTTTTTCACCATCTTCTTCCTCTCCAAGACCCCATAGGCGATCCTCAAGCGAGTTTTCTTCCATAGCCACTTGGGTAAGTGATCCTAACTCTAATCTCTACCATTTTCCTTCATCAATCACTAGAATCTAGGGCTAAAAACATGGAATCAAAGTAGGAATTAGGGATTTTAGGTAGAGTTGGGTTTTTGAGAATTTTGGGTGATTCAACCTCAATTTGGGGTCGAATCTTAAAACAAATTATATATTCTAACTCGTGGGGTTGTGGGTGATCGGGTTTTGGTCCGAGCCTCGTATTTGGACAAAGTGGGCCCGGGGTCAAATTTTGGAATCTTAGGAAGAATGCTTTGAAATAAATAATTAGGCTATGGGTTTGATTTATTGATCCATTATTGATATACTTGGGTTGATTAAGTCTAGATAATACCGTTTCGGAGTCGGATTCTAAAAGAAAGGCTGTGATTGAGGCTTGACTTGTATTTTTGGAGCCGAGGTAAGTGTTTGGCCTAACCTCAGCTTGAGGGATTAGGTATAGAGTCTTATTTGCTATGTGTAACTCATGTCCAACGTATAGGCGTGGTGACGAGTGCCTATATGTTGCAGTCAAGCATGCCCGTGAGTCAATTGTGATGAAACTTATTGTATTCTTATTATTCCCTGTACTATGAGTAATTGGTTAATTAGTAGTGATACCTTTGATGTTGTTTCTTGACGTGGGGAGTTATTGAGTTATTTGTTTCAGTTGAGGCTTACACTGTGAAATTGTATTTCTGATACGAGGTTGGTTGTAGCTGAGATCCTTGTCGGGCATTTGTTGAGTTTGTAATTGATGATTTCCTCTTGTAGGGACAATAGAATTTTATTGAGCATTTCCATATACTTGAGACTTCTCATTATTGATCTTTCGCATTATATTATTGCTTGATTGTTATTATCATACGAGGGGACATGTCGTGTTGATCGTTTATTATCTGTCGCACGAGGGGACATGTCGTGCTAATTGTTTATTATTTACGCACGAGGGGGACATGCCGTGCTGATTGTTTATTATTTATCATACGAGGGGACATGCCGTGTTGATCGTTGATTATTTATTGCACGAGGGGACATTCCGTGCCGAGTGTTATTATATACGCACGAGGGGACATTCCGTGCCGAGCGATTGTGAGGTTATGCACGAGGGGACATTCCGTGCCGAGTGTTATTATATACGCACGAGGGGACATTCCGTGCCGAGCGATTGTGAGGTTATGCACGAGGGGACATTCCGTGCCGAGTGTTATTATATACGCACGTGGGGACATTCCATGCCGAGTGATTGTGAGGACATGCACGAGGGGACATTCCGTGCCAAGTGTTATTATATACGCACGAGGGGACATTCTGTGCCGAGTGATTGTGAGGTTATGCACGAGGGGACATGCCATGCCTTATGATGTTCATTATCCGTTCGAGAAGTTAAATTCTTGCCTTTATCTTTACATTTCAGTTGTTACCCTGTTCTACCGTGATAGCATTTTGTTGCCCCTTTTACCCCCAGCATGTTCTCCCCGTATCTGTCTTACTTGCTTATTTCTGTCGACATTTTTCCTGTTATTATATAGAATTGTACAGGTACATATATTGTTGTCGGTCCTAGCATCGTCACTACTTCGCCAGTCCCAGTTGGACCGGCTCAGGTCCTAGAGAGGTTCATTGCCACCCCAGTGCTTCAGGACGCTCTAGTCCGCTTAGTGGGACTCATGGAGAATG
>ML269727.1:0-16653 GCA_005239495.1 Nicotiana undulata
CATTTTCACGGGATTTCGAGGTAGCTGTCCAGAGTCCACAGCTTCTCCATTTCCCTTCCTTATATAGTTTGGAATTTGATTCAGAGACATATATTATAGTTTTATCAGAGTTAGTTTAATTATTCTTAGATGCTCGTGACTATTGATTCCAGTTCTTGGGAGGTTGTTTAGGTTAATATGGGAACGCTAATACTTAATTATATTATTTATGATGTGGTTGCTTGCTTATTAATTAATTGTGAACTATTATAATTGAACAAAAGCGCAGTAAGGTGATGGTTGGCTAGCCTAGTTCCACGATAGGCGCCATCACGACCTGTTAGGATTTGGGGTCGTGACACTTCCCTTAATTAGACCTCTGTTATTACCGTTTGATCAATTGCCCTTAATTAAAGGAGTCTATCCTGACTCCCTTATTTGGTTTGATTTGAACTTCTTGCCTTCATTGAATCCCTGTCATTACCGTTTGGTCAATTACCCTTAATTAAAGGAGTCTATTATGAACTCCTTATGTGATTGGATTATGTGATTTCCTTAATTGTTGGTTTCTGGTTTCCCTTACCTTATTTTTGTTCTACTCTTAAACTACTATATAAACACTCTTATTTTACCTCTCAAGACACGAACTAAGTTCAGAATACACACACACACACTCAAACTCTCTCTTCTTTCTCTGCTACTTGTGTTAACTGTTGGTCTAGCCGGCTGAAAGCCAAGGGTAGACAGTGGAACTATATTTGCTTTACATTCTGCACTTTTTTCTCTAACTGGTATGTCTCTAGTTCAATTCTGAAACTCAACTCTATTCTTTCCATGTTTATTCTTGCACTAGTTCGATTGGTTATGCATTCAAGTTGTCTTCTTGTTTACTACTTTATTCAATATGTCTAAATTCTGTCTTCTTTTGTTCATGTATGTAATCAGCATGTCTAGACCTTACTTGCTTGTGTGATACCTGGCCCAGCATGCTTATTAGGTTCTGTTTACTCCCTTCGATTGGTGTGATCATGATTAGTAACTTAATCTCCTAATGAACTTGATTGACCCTAACCCTGTCTAATGCACTCTTGTCTTCAACATGATTTTTCTACATCCTTGCCCTATATCTTAACTGCATATTATCAGGACTAACCTGTTAGGTCTTTGTCCAGTGGACTACTAGTTGTTCTGTGCACTTGTTGTCTCAAATGTTTCCTTGTTCATGTGGTTTAACTCTCTATGTCCCCAACCCCTTTAACCCCTGTTTGTAAAGATGTTTGGTTGTGAATCTGGGCATTCTATGATTAAGTGGTTGCTTGCTGAATTTGCTCTCCTCAGAACTGGTTTCAAAATTGTTTTCCACTCTTAAGTATTTTCTTAAAATTGTTTTCCACTTCTGAAAACATTTCACTCCTAAAGTTATCTCTACAATGTTTTACTAAGGCTTTCAAAACTATGTCAAACACTCTCACTTCACTCTTAGACTCTTAAGTTCTTCCCCTCCAGTGTGTGTACTGCTTAGGAACCCCTGTGATTTCTTTGAACTCTGGCGCACTGGGGTTGGCCCTTCCGCACAGCACATAACCAATCCTCTATTTGAGAAAAGGTCTTGATGTGAGCACTGCCCGGGATTCTTGAGGTCCTTAGGGAAATTTGACACACCAGGACACATTATGGGCTATGAGACTTTTGGCTTCTGAGACTATGTTGAAGGCCTGGCACTCCCAAGTTTATTTTGGACCTGATTCAGGCTCCCTATAGTATAGTTTATATTTATGTAATTTATTCACTCCTGGTCTGTAATAATATCCTTTGTAAATAGATATTGGTGTAATTAGTAAAAAGAGGAGGTCTCCTATATGATTTTTGTGGGTAATTGGGTAGAAATCCTGCTTTAGGTTTATATTATGTTGACTTGCAATAGAAATCATGCTTTTGGTTCATGTCATGCTTATCTTCGATAGAAATCATGCCTTTAGGTCTATATGTTATGTTATTTGAAATAGAAAACATGTCATAGGTCTGTTGTGTTATGCATTAGAAATCCTGTCTTGCCTTAGGATACTCACGTTTACTGATTTGTGCACATTAGAAAGCATGCTATAGATCGTTACTTTATTATCAGGAAAGTTATGTTCTACATAAGTCATAATAACCTAGAAATTTGTTGCTAAAGTCGCTGCTCCAATCATGCTTAATAAAATGACCATATCTCTCTGTGCATTAGAAATCCTGCACTAGGACTCTATTTGCATTTGCTATAAATCGTATCTATGTCGCTTAAATAAATAGCTATCTATAAAGAGGTTTAAAAATAGGCCCAACACATATACATCATGTTTAGTATAAATATACATGAAATCAACCCCTATAACAATCAGCACCTAGACCAACATGCTTATAGGGATTAATAAAACTCAAGTTGTTTTAATTTATTCCCAGAATCCTGATCTCATTTTGGACAGCATGTTTATAGGTATTATAGATCCACGCCTAGGCAAGCCTTAGGTAATTAATGGTCCTATAAAAACTATGAAAGTGTGCTCTGTTATTTGTGAAACTGCCCAAGTTTAACATGTTTTAAAAAATTAGTAGGCAAACTGATTAGGATTCTATCACTTCGCTTAAAAACAATGCTTCATATTCTATGTTTGTGATGCTCACCTAGATATCCTGTTCTAGGACCTTTTCTGAAACTCTTTAAAATCTATTGTTTGAGACGTGCTACTTATTTGTTTATGTGTGGAGGTAAACATGAGCCCCCTTAACTGCTTCCCTATTTGACAAGTCCTATATGTTCTTTGTTGTCACTTAGAATTTACCTTTTAAACACTTTAAGAAGGTCTAGAATTGCCTGAAATTAGAGGTCCTAAACACCTCCAGGACCACAAGGAAGGGACGGGTAAAGCACACTTAGAGTTCGTTAATTAAAATCGCTTATATAACCGCTAAGGGAAGGGTTATGGGTAGTAAAAGGACATGATGACATGTGCGCTAATGCCACGTGTAGACCCTCTAGTTGGGGAGGATTACTGGGCATTGTACAGATGTGATCCTATAGGATAACCTACTTAGGACTTCCCTTATTTATTTACATATGTGTGGTTAGACTGCTTATCTGTTAAAATTCTGTATTCTTTCACATATGTGTTCTTTGACTGCTTATCTGTTAATTGACTAATTCACAAAGTAAGTTTAGACGGAACACACCGTTGTGGACCTCGAGGGTACCTAACACTTTCCCTTGAAGTAATTTCAAGACCTTACTCGATCTCTGGTAATGCAAACTGGTTTCATGAGTTACTTGCAATAGGTGCCCTAACGCACCTTAATTCGTTAGGTGGCGACTCTTCAACTTCTTATACCTCTTTCCCAAAAGGAAACGAGTTGTCCCAATGATGTCGAAACCCGGACTCCGCGAAAGGAAAAAGAGGGCGCGACACTTGGTAGTTTTAGACCTTATTAATCTGTTCATGTAGTTTTCAAACAAAACATATATATATATATATATATATATATATATATAAAAGTCATAGAAGCTCATGAGTCGTACTACCAGTTCTTGGGTAAAGTTGTAAAGTTCAAATAAATCGCAATAAAATTTTTGATAAGTTTATTTGGTTGTTTCTTTTATAAATTGGCTTTGCTAGCGGGTCAAGTTAGGTGCCATCGTGACTTGTGATTTTTGGTTCGTGTCAAAGTGATATCAGATCACTAGGTTTGTAGGTTCCATGAGTCATGAGCAAGTGTCTAGCAGAGTCCTGCGGATCGGTATGATGACGTCCATACCTATCTTCGGGAGGCTACAGGGCATTTAGGAAAATTTCCCTTCCTTCTTTCCCTATCGTGCGAACTTGTTTTAGCTTGAAATCTACGACTTTGACTCTTCTCCATCGCTCATATGTGAGGTTGTGCGCTCAGTATCCGCTATATGCCGACGATCGGTGATGCTGCAGATAGATTACGGTGGGATATGGATGCCAGATTATCATCACGATGTGTTTTCTAGCCTCAGAAGCAGATGCAATGTTAAATATTCTAGTAGGTCATTTGGGGTATAGGGGTTCATAAGTCTGGTTGGTAAGTGTTTGTTAGATTCTTCGGGGTGTTCTATGATCAGCATTGCGTGACTTTTGAAGTATTCAGCTAAATAGTCGTGCAATATCGGGGCATGCTGTGAAGATATGGTACTTTGGGTTGCTGATGAGGTGTTCTATGGCTTCAAGCTAAGTGGTGGAGTCTACTAATGATAATCAGATTGTAGGGTCATGGGCCATATAAATTTCTGGACTGGGAGGTTTCTTGGTTATTTCTTTGAATGGGTATATGCTGGTGTAGCACGGGTTTCTTGATGCGTATTAGCTGTGTATTGAAAAATCAGGGTATGATGAGTGGTTATCGAGAAGGTTCTAGCGAGTTCCAGATCTTATGTAGCCTTTAAGGACCTTTGGATTTGTCTATGGGTGGGCTTGAAAATGGAAATGAATAGTAATTGGAACTTCGGTGTTTTCTTATCAAGAAGAGTCTACATGTCAATGTTTAAGTGATGCAAGAAATGGTTTCGAAATCCCAAGAAGTTACCTCATGGCGGTCATATCGGATTGAGTTACTTTTGGATTGGCAGTATGCGTAACTCCGTTGAGTTAGCGGCGATTAGTTCTGATTACTTGATTAGGTGTTACTGAGTTCCAAAGAACTTATCATGGGTATGACTACGGTCGGAGTTAATGTTTTCTACAGGTATGGGAGTATAATGCTTATGGTTCGGAGTTGACTGTGAGACTTTCGTAGGGTTGCAAATTAGCATGTTAGAAGCGATGCGCCACGTAGGGGTTGGAAGGTTGCATGTACAAGGTTGCGGTTAGTTATGAAGGGAAGGATACTAGTTCTTGATGGTATGTACGATTTCTGGTGTTTAGGGTTTTGTTGGAACTATGTGTTTTCACCAGACCGCACGTTGGCAGATACATCGTGTTTTGATTTATGGGTGCATTTCTGAAGGATGATGTAGTATGAGTTACGTATCGGCTATTTAAGTAGCGGGATTGAGAGTAGGTATGAAAAATTTGGTATTCGTGAGGCTCAGAGGCTATGTGTTCTTGTTAGCAGACTATTCCTTGATTGCGAGTTGTGAAGAAATGTAGAGGATTGAATGATTTGGAAGGTTTATTACATATTTGGGAACGGTCAAAATTTGGGCGGAGATTATTTGTAGCCTAATGAGCATGTGTAATCTGTATTAGACTGGATTTTCTTGCTATTGTGCAGTTGTTGCCACGGGTATATCATCGGGCGAAATGGATGTTATTCGCGCCTTGGTTTATGTTATGTGTTTCTCTCTTATACTACAATGGGTTCTGAGGTTTACATGATTCGCGCGCATGTTGTGATTCAGTTTAGGCCTTGTGGTACTATGGGCGAGGTGGCCTTTGTGATGTTGATTTTCTCATTGCACCATAGTTGTGCTTGTCTTTCTCAGTATTGTCTGTCCCTATAATTTCACCACAGTTATATTTTTGTGCACTCGATTGTGCTTGATATTGACGCACATGTAATCAGTGATCCCGAGTATTATGGTTCGGTGGGTAACCTATATGGATTGATATGATGGGATCGGGTTGCACGCCACAACGGTACATTGATGAAATGTGGCTCCTTATTTCTATTTTGTGTATTTTGCTTTCACCTTGTCGAGAATAGTTCATAGTAAAATGCTGGGATTTCCTTGTCTTCTTAACTTTCTTAGTAGTTTTCTTATTGTTATCTGTCATGTTTGAATTATTACTTATTAGTGTACGGAACTAGGTTGTGTGTGGCTCCATATGATTATTATTGATACTCATCGGTGTGGCTGTTTGTGTTGGCTGAGATGAGGTTTCTAGATCTGAGATTCGTGCTATTGTATTGGGATAAGGAAAGTTTGAAATAGTAACACTATATTTTGCTGAGGATTTGGGTAATGGCCCTGGTCGGGCGAGTGAGTTCTTGGCATATTGATTAGACGAGTGGTTGAGCGGTTATGCGTGTTTTTTTCATCATCAGTGGGGCGTGAAAGTTTTGAATGAGGTTCTAATCGATATGAGGTTTGCTATCGGCACCAGATTTCTTTTGGGCAGTAATGGTGGTCAGCAGTTTCTACTATGAGTATTGAAGTGATGGGGTACGTTGTGTGATTACATCTTGGGTTATGGTCAGGATTTGATACAGCTACTTCAGATTTGCGAAGTGTGTATGTGTGGGGTTCGGGTCTTGCAATGAATTCTGGATGATAGAGATTGGGTTCTAAGGTTTTCAGACTAAGGTTGAAAAAGGGATCTCTAATGGTGTTGGGTTGGTGGGTTTATGTGGATCATGGTGACGTGGGATCACTCCTCGGTTGTTCTTAGTGAGATTACACCGTGATTTAGTAGCTTTGGGAAGACTCCTGGCACGTTCAAGGACGAACGTGAGTTTAAGTGGTGTAGAATGTGATGACCTAGAAGGTCATCTTGCATTTAGAACCCAATCCAGTGTTCCGAGTCCTTCAAAACCTCATTTTATTCCTCCTCGATTTTCATGCGCAGTCCGGGCGTGTATCCGGAAAGCCCTTGTGTGGAAATTTGATAAAATGATAATTTTAGCCTTTAAAAGTGATTTTAGTTGACTTTGGTCAACATTTTGAGTAAACGGACCCGGACCCGTGTTTCGACGGTCCCGGTGGGTCCGTAATAAAACATGGGACCTGGGCGCGTGCCCGAAATCGAATTCCGAGGTCCCTAACTCGAGAAATAAATTTTTGATGAAAATTTGTAAGACTAAAATTCTAAGGATTTAAAGAAATTGATTAATGTTTGATCTCGTTGGTATCGGGCCCGTATTTTGGTTCCAGAGCCCGGTACATGTTTAATATAATATTTAAGTCATGTCTATGAAATTTGGTAGAAATCGGAGTTGATTTGACGTGATTCAGACGTCCGGTTGAGAAGATAGTAATTTTTAAATGTTCTTGAGAAATTCATGAGTTTTGGTGCTAAATCCATAGTTTTAGGTGTTATTTTGGCGATTCGATCGCACGAGCGAGTCCGTGTTAGGTTATATCACTTGTTTGTGTGTTCAGACGACGTCCCGGGGGCCTCGAGTGGGCTACGTGTCATTTATCCCTTGTTTTGAACTCCTTTTTTCTGGTGTCTGATACCCTTCTTCGCGATCGTGAAGTCCATTACGCGTTCGCGAAGAATCTCTGATGGTCGTCACAATTTTCTTCACCGCGTTCGCATAACACGCCTTGCGATCGCGTAGCTCTTCATTTTTCCTCTTCGCGTTCGCGTCCTTCCCTATGCGTTCGCGTAGGTTTCTGTCTCTTCTCCTCCGCGTTCGCGAGCTCATTGTCGGATTCGCGATGAGCAACATGGGGCCTTCATTTTTCTTTTTCGCGAACGCGATCCTTACTCCGCGTTCGCGATGCACAAATCCCTAGGTAGAGATAATATAATCCCAAATCGAGGGTTATCCATTTTTATCATTTTTGGAGTTGTAGACCTCGGCTTTGGGAGATTGTTTGTGGGTTTTTCAAGAAAATCATCGGGGTAAGTGTTCTCCACCCGAAGCTTATCATATTTCATAAATCCATTGTTGTTTTCATCATCCAACTAGTGAATTAAGTGGGGAAATTGGAAAATTTTGTGAAACCTTTCAAAATATAAAATTATGATTTGAAGGACAAAGTGGTATCAGAATTTGATAATTTTGGTATTTCTAAACTCGTATCGGAGTGGGTGTTCGGGTTTTGTAAATTTTATCAGATTTTGAGGTACGGGCCCAGGGAGTTGATTTTTGTTGACTTTTAGAATTGAATAAAAATCACAGCTTTATTAATTGAAATTGTTTCTTCTTCATTGTGCGATGTATTCAAGTCATCTTGGGCTAGATTGAGATGAGCGGAGATGAAATTGTAAACGAAAGGCGAAATTTGAGTGTGGAGTTAGCCAGATTGAGGTAAGTGTTTTGCCTATCCATGTTGAGGGAGTTTTTCCTCCTATTTTTCATTGTTTGCTACATGCAGAGGTGATACATATATGAGGTGACAAGCGTGTATATATGTGTCGGGGTTAATTATGCTCGGGGTAGATTGTGCTATAATTGTGGTTTGTAGAATTTTCGTAACTCCCTTGATTCATGCCTTACTTGTTTTACCGATATTAAGAACGTAGTATAAGATGTTAGTAATCAAGACTTAGCCTAATATAACTTAACCAATTTGATGGAAATTCTTAGAATACATTGATGTGTCCAATTCGTACATCTCTATGCATAGTCATTAAAATTTTGCTATGGTTGATGTTTTGAGGTGCTAGATTACATGCTTGTGTCGTTGATAAATTGTGGGAATTATGAAAGTACTTGAGTTATATAGCCTTGAGCATTCATTGAATTATTGTTGGTTTGGAATGTAGTGATTGAGAATTTGTTTGGAATATTCGTTTGACATTCTCCTCGATGTTATTTATTCTTCCTACCTGGCTACTTTATTGAAATTTATATGCTTGACGAGGAAGAGTGTAAAGCACGAAGGGTAATGCCATGCCATTGTTTATATTCATTATCATGTGAGGAAGAGTGTAAAGCACGAAGGGTGATGTCGTGTCATTGTTTAAATTCATTATCATGTGAGGAAGAGTGTAAAGCACGAAGGGTGATGTCGTACCATTGTTTATATTCATTATCATGTGAGGAAGAGTGTAAAGCACGACGGGTCATGCTGTGCAATTGTTTATATTCATTATCATGTGAGGAAGAGTGTAAAGCATGAAGGGTGATGTCGTGCCATTATTTATATCATTATCATGTGAGGAAGAGTGTAAAGCACGAAAGGTGATGTCGTGCCATTTCATATACATTAATATGTGAGGAAAGAGCGTAAAGCACGAAGGGTGATGCCGTGCTATTTCATTTATATTTTTATGCTTTTAATATTGTGAGGTCATGGCACGAATGGTGTTTCCATGTAGGCGAGGATGAGGGACATGCATTATTATGTGACCTCTGTTTTCCGTGTATACATTTCCACCTTTACCTTGAGTTGTCATTGTCTCCATTATATATTTTGTGTGATATGTTGTTATAGACCCATACTTGACCTCCATATCAATTTTTGTTGTGTTGTCCATGTCTTTTACTTGATTAACTTGCATATGCTATGCCTATTTTTTGCTTTTATAATTATACTCATGTTGTATTATTCTGTCGCACCTTAGTGTAAGCCTTCCACCATGCTAATTCTTCATGTCCTTACTTGTTAACTTGTGAAGATCGTGTGTTTCCTTCTTGCTTGCAATATTTTTGCTTAGGCCTCCATCATGCTAGTTAATTGAAATTATAACCCTTTTTTTCCTAATTGTGGTCTTTACCTCAGTGCTTTCTGCTTAGTCTCTTGCTCATTTTCTTCTGTACATTTTCGTTTATTATTACTGCTCGCATATTCCCTTCCTTGTCATTTCTATTGTCGGTATTTCTATCATTTGGTTGGTATTTTACGCATATATGGTGAGGATGAGATAAATGCACGAAGGGTGTTGCCGTGCCGTAAGATTTGATGTCTTGAGTACTTTATCGTACTATGAAAGTATATGAGGTGATTGTTGTGGTTCATGGACTTTCGTTCTAAGGAAAGGGTCGGTTGAGATGTTGGAAATTGTTGGATTGTGATTCTTTCTGGTACTCTTTTATTACCTGTTACAGTCGCATTGTGTATTCTATTCTATTATTCTGTCTTTTAGTTCTATTGCTAGTTTACATTATACTGTTTAGTAATGAGTATCTTTTAAATAAAAATCTCGTCACTACTTCGATGGGGTTAGTCAAGATACTTACCAGTACATGGGGTCGGTTGTACTGATACTGCACTTTTGCACACTCTGTGCAGACTATTAGAGCGGAGCTGCTGAAGAAGTCGGGGGTTGACCCTGAAGATATTCGTGTATTTTGGATAGAAGTTTCCACTAGTCCTTGGTAGTTTTAGACCTTATTAATCTGTTCATGTAGTTTTCAAACAAAACATGTATTTATTCATACTAGCTTTGTATATTCTAAGTCTTAGAAGCTCATGAGTCGTACTACCAGTTCTTGGGTAAAGTTGTAAAGTTCAGATAAATCCTAATTACATTTTTGATAAGTTTATTTAGTTGTTTCTTTTATTAATTGGCTTACCTAGCGGGTCAAGTTAGGTGCCATCATGACCTGTGATTTTTGGGTCGTGTTAAAAGAAAAAAAAATTAAGCATCAAGTTTGGCAACAACTATGTTTTTTACAATGACTAAGTTTTTAAAGTTTGCAACGACTAGTTTTTTGACCTATTTAATAAACTTAAAAGTTAAACAAAAATTAGGAAACTAAGTAAAGAATTATAAAATATAAAAACAAAAGACTTGTGATGAAATATTCTAGTAATTATAAAGTTATAATAGAGTTATAATTTATTTAATATAATTTTAAGCCATTAAGTAACTAAGTAAGAGTGTAAGACAATTCATAAAGAAAATTCAACGCTTAGAGCCTTGTATTTTATTAATAGAATTGTCACGACCCAAAATCTTCCGAAGGATTCGTGATGGCACCTAGTCTCTAAGACTAGGTAAGCCTAACATTAACATAAATAACGACAATATTTACTAACTTCGAACAATTCCAAAATAGAAATCTCTAAACAATTTATAATCCCAAAACAGGTAGTACAAGACCTAAGCCTTTCTATGGGTGGTTGTACAAAATGAATACATCACTGTTCCAGAACAAAAGGAAATAATGGAAATAAGTACAATATAAGATGATTCCGAGACTTACAATCGCAGCAGCAGGTTTACCATGAGTCTCCACAACAATGATCTGCACAGCTACTAACGATCATATACTTGGATCTGTACAAAAATGTACAGAAGTGTATGAACTATATATTCTCCAATACCACCAACTATCCTCAATCAAAATCCACCTCGTGACCCCACCACAATCTCGACGACTAGTCAACCAATTAAACTTTCCCAAGCTCGTACTCATCCACCAGATGTCGGAACCTGCTGCACCTTCATGTGAACAACTGAATAGTCTCTCAATACTCTTGTATCTTCAGTCTGGACGACACGTTGAGACAATGTCTGAGCATCCCTATCTCTCTCGTAGCCCGTCTATAGCATCACGAACCACTGACGCATAGCGGACACTGAGAGCGCAATATCATACATGAGTGGATGTAAAGGAACATAAGTTATATGCTTTGAGCTGAAACAATATCGCACGATAAGGAATGAAAGAAGGGAGATTATCCTAATAATTCTGTAACCTCTCGAAGATAAGTAAAGACGTATCTGTACGGATCCACAAGACTCTACTAAACCTGCTTATGACTCGTAGCACCTATGAACCTAGAGCTCTGATATCAACTTGTCACCGCCCAAAATCCCTCCGAAGGAGTCGTGATGGAACCTAGTCTCTATGACTAGGTAAGCTTAACATTAACAGAAACAATGAAAATATTTACTAACTTCGAACAATTCCGAAATAGAAATATGTAAATAATTTATAATCCCAAAACCGGTAGTACAAGTCATAAGTCTTTCTATGAGTAGTTGTACAAAATGAATACATCATTATTCCAGAACAAAAGGAAACAATAGAAATAAGTACAATAGAAGGTGACTCTGAGACCTGTGATCGCAGCAGCAGGTTTACCATGAGTATCCACAGCAACGATCTGCACAGCTACTAACGATCTAATACCTAGATCTGTACAAAAATGTACAGAAGTGTAGTATGAGCACACCATAGCGGTGCCCAATAAGTATCAAGAGTAACCTCGGTGGAGTAGTGACGAGGAACAGTCAAGACACCTACTAGTCAAATAGATTGAACAGGATATGATAATAAACTACCAAGATAAAGATAACAAAGTAATTTCAATAGCATGGAGAGATCAAACTACAAACAGTAGAGACAATAAAAGAAAAACACGGATGGTAACGAAAGATAACCAAGTAAATTAACACCAATATGGCTGGAACACAGACAAGTAAATATGTGCTCAAATGAAGAAGGCGATGTTAACTCAATCAATCACACCATTTCTAATATACAATCCCGACCATCTCAATCCTCGGTGTCTCATATCATAAATCTCAATTTTCAAACCCTTAGCACACATGGCACCTTGTGCCCACATATTTCCATCTCACTTTGCACAACAAAATCCACGTACTACCCAGAACATAATGTCCGCAATCAATGCAATTAAGACGCACAAGGAGTCTCATTTATATAATATAAAATAAATTTTTAGTTTCTAAACCAATTAGGAAATCAACGAGAAAAGAGGAAGTTTTTTTTTTTTTTTTTTTTGAAATCATTTGAATGAAGAAAATACCCTTTTCAAATAAAATACAACATCAAATAAGCTATTGCCTTTAATATAGGATTTATTAGATTAAAACTTAATAAAAATTTCTTTTTAAGTAAGATCAAATCTCAAACGGATTAAGAAAATTTAATTGAGAAACTAATTGAAATAAAATATAAAAATTATTGGAATTTGAATTATTGAAATGTGTGTGTGTATATATATATATACAGCGAGTTCAAATTTAAAAGGTCATACAAAGTAGCGTAATACTAATTCCTTTATTTTAAATCACTATAGTTCTAACAATTTAGTAGGACGGGAGGAAATGATTCAACGTAGTAAATTCACTTTGAAAAATAAATCACCAGAGTAATAGTTTCAGGAAAATTCAAGGAACAACGGCAAGTCATATGACTCAATGACAATAACCTTATCCTCAAAGCTCAGTGGAACCCGAAATACAAATCATCAAAGTCTTGTACAAATGAACCAGGGTCTTATCAGTATCCAGCTATAACCAATCCCTAGGTGAAATATAAAACTACCGAATAACTTGCACAGTCAGAAAGGAACGCATAAGTACATATATTGATGTGGCGTGAATCCCGATCCCACCAATCCTCCCTTATTCCTCCTTAACGATTACATTAACAGTAAATAATATATATATATATATATATATATGTGTGTGTGTGTGTGTGTGTGTGTGTGTGTGTGTGTGTGTTGCGGCGTGCAACCCGATCCCACCAATCCTCCCTTATTCCTCCTTAATAATTATAATAACAGTAAATAATATTTAATATGTTGTGGCGCGCAACCCGATCCCACAATCCTCCCTTATTACTCCTCAATATATCACCCTTTTTCCTCCTATTGTAGCGTGCAACCCGATCCCACCTGTCCACCTTTATTACTCATGTTACGGAGCGCAACCCGATCCCTCTAAACATTAGTTTAAATCAACAACAACAACCAATCCATAACTCAATTATCATAATTTCTACTACCAAGAGTATGAGTATACGACAACAAGAGAATCACAAGAAAAAGTCAAAGGAATACAACAACCTTCACAAGGACAACGAGACAGGTAAGGCACGTGATAACTTCACCAGCAACCACAACAATTGAACATGTAGCATAGTTGCACAGAGTCATAGAGGAAGGCAATCACTTCAATTAAGGAAAATAAGGGTCAAATAACAAGTAAGAGCTAGAGAAAAGCTAACAACATGTATAGAGCATGTAGAGGTAAAACTAGCAAATAGGAAACCCAATTATATCAGAAAACTTCCCGCTTAATGAACATAAGGACCTAAGAATCCTAAAGGCAAATTTTCCAAAACCCGGGCCCCGGGCCCACGTCTCACAACCAGTCAAAAATGACAAAATTAGGAACCTCGTTCTCTCTCGAGTCTAACCATATAAAAAATTTCAAAATCGGACTCCGTTTGGTCCCTCAAATCTTCACATCAAACTCTCAAAAACTCAAGCCCTAACTCCCCCAATTTCACTTTGAAAACATCAATCAAATCCCAAAAACGAAGATGGATTCATGAAATATAACCAAAACCGAGTAGAAAACACTTACTCCAATCCATATGGTGAAAATCGCTTCCAAATTTGCCCAAATTCGATCTCCCCAACTCAAAATATGACCGAAAGAACAAACCCGTGTTTTATATATTTTTATAGCCAGCTATTCTGTGTTGTTTCTCATGCCAAATAATCTCTAAACTCGCTTTTTATGCCTCCAATGGATTCCTTGTAAAATTCTTGTCAAGTTAGGCTTTTGAATCACTCAGTTTGACCTTATAATGAAGGAGATATGTTGGTTTTAATATTTGCAAATAGTGCAGATTTTTAATACGTCATCAGTGGCAAATTCGTAATTAATCTGAAAATTTTGGCAACCTAATTCTTAGTAAAATGACCATAAAATCCTTATACGATGTCCAAATTTGACGATTCTTTTTGCTACGGGTCCGTAATTACTAATGTTTCAATCAAAAAAGAAATCGGAGCTCATTTGTTCAATATGATATCATTTATGCTTGAAGAAACGGCGCTGAAACATATCAAATCAACTCGGAATAAACTCAAATTTTGCACATAAGTCCTAATACATCATACGGAGCTGCTTGTTTCCCCAAGCTATCGAGCGAAGTGCAAATTCTCAAAACGTCGTTACAAGAACCTTCAAATCTCTCATACAATTATACAAATATAATGCTTTTGAAGAGCACCTAATCTACGCAGCCACTTTCTAGGAAGGGTTATGTTTGAACTAGGCCTCTTAGTAGCTAATTATAAATTATCATACTAATATTTATAAGCTCCTATATAACTTCGTTGTAACTTATATATAATTTCTCTGGGACATTGTTCTGGAATTGGCAATGTTGATTGATGTTCCATGAGTTCCATGTCGTCATCGCTCCTAGTGCTAAGTATCTCATTGTGTTCTTTTTCTTCCCTAGTGGTTAATTTATCAAAACCAAGATTTATTCTTTCTGAATTAATCCAATCTCTGAATAATATGGAAATTTCTAGGTTGTCCTCTGCTAATGAATGTCTATGATCTCCGATTTAAAATCTTGTCACGCTAAAAGCACTCTCTAATGCTACTGATGCTTGAATATCCAGGATATCTCGAGCCATTATTGAAAGTGTTGGAAAAGTCTTGCCACACTCCCTCCACCATGCCAAAAGTTGTTTGTTGCCTTCTTCGTCTTTAATACTTTCCAATCCTTGATTAATATAAGAATCAAGTTCATCATCAATAGAGGAATCAAAACCTGTTATATCATCCATATCTTCCCATAGAACTTCTACTCTATACTTAGAAGTAGAAGGAGCAGTTTCACCACCTGTTATTTTCATAGATTTATATTTATCAAACATTGATCTAGCATAAGAATATATGTTAGTTTGGCAGTCTTCAAGAGATGGTTGTTCATTTTCTTGAATTGCTAAATTCTCATAAATTTTACGAACAAGTTCATTTTCACCTCTTAATTTTAAAGATGGGTTAAGTATAGTAGAAATTAAATAAACTTGGGGAATAGAGGAAAATACTTTTTAAATTTTGCAATCATTTCATTAATGTCCGGTGCATAAGTTGGATTAGTTTTATACTTACCAAATACAACAGAAATTCCACAAATATACCATAATATTTGTGTAACAGTAGGATAATATATACCAGAAAATTATTTTGTAGCATAATAAAAAATTTCTAAAAATTTAGTAAGCTCTTTGATATGATCCAAATAAGAATGAACAATTTGATCAGCGGGGATATCATTATGCACATTTAATACCTTTTGTATAGGCACCCGATAATCATAAGAAACTTTAAGCATTTCATGAATAGAATTCCACCTAGTACAAATATGTTTTTGGAACTTTTCTATATGGGAGGTTAGCACTAGCACATTGTTGAGCAAATTCACGAATTCTATTTGCTTTATTAGCACGAAAAATATAGCTGCAAGCATGTTGTACTTTACTACAAGCATCAGAAAATAAATTAATACCATCTTTTACAACCAAGTTAAAAATATGGCATGCACATATAACATGAAAAATTTCTGGATTAATTGGCCAAAGTCTAGTTCTTAAGCTAGTTGCTTCAGTTGTGCTAGCTGAAGCATTATCTAAGGTGATTGTTAAAACTTTATCAATGAGTCCATAAAAATCAAGTATTTTTAGAACAGTAGTTGCAATATATGCTCTAGTTTGTTTTGAATCAACACATTTATAACCAATAATACATTTTTGCATGTTCTAGTGATGATCAACCCAATGACATGTAACAGTTAAATAATCACAACCATTAGGACTACGACCTATATCAAATATGATAGACACTTTACAATCTAAGTGAAAAAATACACAACAAATATACTGAAGATATTCGGTTTGAAATTTAAAAACATCATTTCTAATTGTGGTCTTAGGAAAACCTTGAAAAGCAGGATTATAAGTTTCTTGTATATAATGTACAAAAGTGGGGTGAGAAGGAAAAGTAATAGGTAAGCCACAGACGACCACCATTTTTGCTAAGTTCTGACGATCTTTATATTTGCTATAGGGGTGTAAAATAGTTCCAGAAGCAGGGTCAAGTTGTTGTTGTAAAATATTAGAACCCCAGCCAAATCCACTAGGACTGCCAGTACCGGTGCTAGGATCCGATATTTATCCGGCTTCTATTATAGCTTGTATCCATAAAGCTTTATGGTACCTACCTAAGTTCCTAGTTAACCACCTCTCTCCCTCCCCCTCACCCCCCCCCCCCCCCCCCC
>ML269727.1:17757-38180 GCA_005239495.1 Nicotiana undulata
GGGGGGGGGGTGCAATTATAATCGTTTTTGGCCATTGGGAACGGCTATTTTCGCAATTGAAGTCGTTGCGTAATGGCTATAATTCAAAAAAAGAAAAAGAACGCAGGACAGGCGAGACGGGACGAAATGGCTATCCCGTCCCATCCCGTGTCCCGTTTAACATGGGTCCATCCCGTTTAGAATTAAGTGGGACGAAATGGGACGAGACGCGGGATCGAGACGGGAACCTGCAAAGGGGAGAATTCAAAAATAGACAGATTTAGAAGTGGTCATCAAAGAAATAGTCACAGTTTCAAAAGTTATCGAATTTTAGCCATTTTTATGTAAAGATAAATTTGAACGAAAACACTGTTCCATATCCGGAAAATACTCCAGCATATTATACTGGAGTTCCAGCAAAGTATATTGGACTTCCAGCATAATATAACAATATAATATACCGATCCAGTATAATATGCTGGAAGTTCATATACAGGTGCTCCAATTTCTAGTATATTATGTTGAACTTCCCGCGTGTTGGAGTTCCAACATAATATGCTGGAAGTTCATACACAGGTGCACCGATCTCTTGTATATTATGTTGGAACTTTCCGTATTGCAGCAAAATAGTGGCTATTTTTCAATGACTTTGCAAACGCTAGCTGTTTTTGAATGACCAATCCAAAAATTGGCTAGCCCATAATATTTTTACCCTATAAAGAGTACAAATGGCCCAATCTGCAATTTTCTTTTTCGCGCATTAACTAATCTATTAAGAAAGATTCTATTAAAAAGAAACCAAAAAAATACCATTAACTGTCTGTTAGAGCTCTCTTTATATTGACATTGGAGTCACAGGTCACGACCCATTTGATCTTCTCTGTTTTCTTAGTATATCTCACTAATTAATCTTTTCATTAAACATCATTCGTCACAAAGTAAGTACTCTGTGAATAGCTAGGAAAAAATAAAAATAGTCAAATTTATAATTGGTAATTAAAAAATAATTAAAATTTTAAAAGTAATCGAAATTTAGTCATTTTTTTGTGTAAAGATAAAATCTGAACAAAAACACCCTTAAAAATCTGGAAATATTCCATCATAATATGTTGGAGTTGGAATTTTTCGCATATGAGCTTCCAGCATAATGTGCTGGAATTTCATTATGTGTTGGAGTTCCAACATAATATGCTGAAAGTTTATATGTAGGAGGAGCTCCATAATCCCGTATTTTATGCTGGAACTTTTCGCGTGCTAGAGTTTTAACATAATCGCTGAAAGTTTATACGCAATATAATCCCACATATTATGCTGGATTTTTCGTGTTTTAGCAAAACAATGACTATTTTTCAATGACTTTGCAACACGCAAGCTACTTTTCAATTACCGATTTAAAAACCCGTGCTATTTTTACTGAATACTATTGCTCATGCTCAGACCAGTAGCTCCACTGGTTTTGGGCTAAAAGTAATCTTTGCACAATTGATTTTGGGCTAGACATTTTTCTGGTTTGCCTGAATTAAAAGCCCACAAGACTAGGAAATTTCTGCTAAGCCAACTTAACTTAACCCACCAGCAGCCTACCAGCCCTCATTAAATCATTCATATGTGGGGAGATCTTAGCCACTTCATTTCAATTGATCCAATGTTGTAGAAATGGCGTGGGGTAGTCACTACTTAAGGTGGTATTTATTTTTTATCCAGCAATTTTAATGTTAAGTAAAAATAGCCATTACTTTATTAATATTAATATGAGAAGATATTTTTACCCTTTCTTCCATTATATTTTTACTCTATCAAATCTGGGTATACCAGTAATGGAGATAACGTCTAGCCACTGTTTAATTTTTTCCCTCCATACTCACCAATTATGCATATTGGAATAGTGCTTCAGATGTGGTCTACTGTTTTTTAATTTTGCCATTACTCTCTTTTAGAGAGAAAGATGTTAAAGTTCTATTTGGGTTCCAAATTAAAAGTCGGGTGTTTGAATTAGTGTAACAGAAAGATGTTATTGGGTTACACAAAACGCATAGCAGAAGACATAAAAGAGTCATGGTTTTGGTAGGTACTTTGAGAAACTCTTGAATAAGCACTATGATTGTTCAAAGATTAACGTGCTAGTTTTGTTACTAATTAAAAGTTAAGGATGATAGGTCCTTAACTTTGAATTCCAAGTTCAAAAGTTAACGATAATTGGTCCTTAACTTTGAGTTACAAGTTAAAAAATTAAGGACACTTGGTCCTGAACTTCAAGTTGCAAGTTCAAAAGTTAAGGACACTTGGTCCTGAACTTAGACTTACAAGTTCAAAAGTTAAGGATACTTGGTCCTGAACTTAGACTAACAAGTTCAAAAGTTAAGGACAGGCAGTCCTTAACTTACAATTACAAGATCAAAAGTTAAGGACAATAGATCCTTAACTTTGACTTACAAGTTCAAAAGTTAAGGACAGGCAGTCCTTAACTTACAATTACAAGATCAAAAGTTAAGGACAATAGATCCTTAACTTTGACTTACAAGTTCAAAAGTTAAGGACGTTTGGTCCTGAAGTTTGAGTTCCAAGTTCAAAAGTTAAGGACATGTAGTCCTGAAGTTAAGTTCAAAAGTTAAGGACATGAGTAGAAGGGTATTTTCGTCCGAGCAGTTAAAGTTTATTAAAGCAGTGGCTAAAGACTAAAGACAATTTAAACAGTGGCTTAAAAGTAAATACATATGTTATTAGTGGCTAACCGTGCACTTCCCCCTCCAACGTTGGAGTTCCTTTCCCATATTTTATACATATAAAAAGGGAAATTACCAGCTATGTCCATTTATAAGTAGCTCATTATAAAAATTGGTCATTTCATAAAATATTACTAATATTAGCCAATTATTACCAATATCAGCCAATTAGCTATTTGTAGCAAAAAATGTCAAATTTTTGGTTTATTTTGAGTGGGTGTTATTAGAATATATTGGGTACATCTTATGGAACTTGAATATCAGTTTTGGGATGATTTGGTGAAGTTTTGAGGTGGTTTGAATTAAAATTCGAAGTATAAACTGAACATGAAAAAAAATGATGTGTGTATCACATATGTATCATATTTGTATCAATTGTGTATCACATGTATATCCATGTATTTCTGTATGTGAGATACATGCGTGATACATGCGTCGCAGAAGAATTTTTTTTAACTTGATTTAATTACGAATTTTGATACAAAACTAGTCCAAATCACCTCCAATCTTCCTCAAATTTTGTATATTAACTTATCTATATGTTTTCAATGAATTTCAACTATACCCATTGAAAAAGTTTCTTTTTTGCTTAGATTTTTGGAATATTGTATTTTTTTTTTATATTTCATCACCTTATTTGCTACCTCATCCATGAAATTTCCTTTCCGTCTTGCATCTAATGTTGCCAATCACGCTCAAATTTCCCTATAAAAAGAACCCTCCAAACCCTAAACCTTTCTAACCCGCTGCCTCTCTCTTTCGTCTCTTCGCCGGGAAATTAATCTCCGACATGCTCTTTAATTCACCAGAAGTCGACACGTGTCTCTAGTCTTAGCTATCGCCTATCGCTTTGTTAGAAATTTTAGTTTTTCCTTTGATGGACACAAGAAACATGATAACAATGTCACCGTCGTACCTATGATCCTGCTGAGATATACTGGGTCCGTATGATAGCAAGATTCAAGGAATATCCAGGTCTGCATCATTCGTACCATGGTGACAATGTTTTACTTCCCTCGAGCCTGGAACATATCAAAAATCTTATATAGACTACAAAATATGAAGATATTAGGCAAAGTTTTATTATTAAAGTCTTGGAAACGTTGCATTTCTATTCTTACATTTTAACTGCTGACTTCGTACAGTAATCTTATTAGATAGTGCTATATTTATTAGAGCTAATTTTTGTCTGTATTTTAATGCATGTCTGCAAGTAGCTGTAATCATTACTTTTTGCATCATTGTTCATGTTAACTACATATTGTTCCATATGTAGAAGAAGAATGATTTGATCACTGTGCCATTTATAGATTTTGGCTGCTTTTTTTGAAAAACATTGTTTATGGAATATGATAAGTGGTTTATGGAATTTTTTGGGTTAAATTTTCTAACATTTCTCAAATAAAATGCTTTCTCGAAATACAGTTTTAACTTTTAAACATTAGTTTTGAACGAAACTTCAGATTATTTTTTTCAAGTTTCAAAGAAATTTTTGTCTTAGATGCTAGCTGGGATGTTCTAAATATTCGGTTACTTCATGTTTTGCTATTTACAGCTTGTTTGGAGGGCTGTTATCTATTGTATTGTATAGTTATTTTAAAGCTTTGATTGTTATTTAAATTGTATTGTATGGTTAAATTTGTCCTATTTGGTATGAGGTATAAGAAGGTATAAAAATTTAATATCACCTTAATACTTTGTTACGTTAGCAAACCTGGTATATGTTATTTGGGACTAATAACTTATACCTTGTAGAGGGTGGGGTAATTAGTGTTGGGATAACTTATATCTTCTTCTTAGAAATTGGCAATTGTCATTTTTAATACAACATACCAAACAGTGGATAAAAAATAATATCAGCATAATTTATTCTAGCATAAGCCCACGACCCCTTAAAGTGTCACTTTATGGAACAATTGATTTGGTGTGGTCGCATACTTTATTTTTTCACTCTCATTTTGTCCCTTTTTATTATTAAATAATCATATTTTATTATTTATCATATTTTTTATATAATAATATTACCTTGTATCTTTCTTTTTTTCTTTTTAATATTACAAATTTATTCTTTATATTTCTAGTGCATGATATACCAATATAATCTATCCAAACTTTCATAAATCAAAACGATACGGTATAAATAAAATACTATATTATACATACATAACAACTATGCAAACAAGCTATTAAGAGGAAGTTAACTAGAATAAAAGACGTAAATATTTTTAACAGAGGCGTTGACTTGTTATGTTCTATTTGGTTATGTTGTAAAGATCTTTGAACTATTTCATCCATTATCTTAAAGTTTTGGTTTAGATGCTTCTAAATTCGTAAAAATAGTATGGGCTAGTGTCACGATCTCAAATCCTGACAGGTTGTGATGACGCCTATCGTGGAACTAGGCTAGCCAACCATCACATAACTACACATTTACTTTAATAAAGTTTCTCAAATCATTAATAACTAGCAAAAATGAGTATAAAATTCATCTAAGTCTTTAAGCAACATAATATAAACTAACAGTCTAAACAATCCCTCAAGACTAGGGTCAACCGATCACGAGCATCTAAGAATAAAACTAACTATGCTAATGTCATAAACAATGTCTAGGAATAAAATACTAATACTAATAAAGGAAGGGAAATGGAGAAGCTGCGGACGCTGGACAGCTATCTCGAAATCCCAAAGCTGACGATAACGAACTCGGATGGCTACTGCTCCGAACCAGTACCTGGATCTGCACACAGAGGTGCAACAAGTAATGATGAGTACGCCAACTCAGTAGTAATGAAAATAAATCACAGTCTGAAAAATAAGAAACACACAGCAACAAATACACCAATCCACAAAATCGTAAAATATCATGTCTCAATAAAGTATACATAAGTTCGAAAACCAGTTTCCATAAAAATCCTTTGAAACAAGTATAATTTCCAATATTTCTCAGTAAAACCCCCAAAAATATCAGTTTGAAAGATGAAACGAATCATAACCAAAACTCAGTACAATATCATCATAAAACTGCCCTTCGGGCATAATCATCACTTAGAATATTCCCTCAGCACATCACCATCACTCAGTAACAGTCACTCAACATCAGCCCCTCAGGCAACCTCACTGTCACTCATGCCTCCCAATCACTCATCACTCGGCACTCGGCACTCGCACTCAGTAGGTACCTGCGCTCATTGGGGGTGTGTACAGACTCCGGAGGGGCTCCTACAGCCCAAGCGCTATAAACAAGACAAATCATGGCATCAATCATCTCTTAGGCACTCGGCATCTCTCATATCATAAATATCCTCACAATATTGGCCCTCAGCCTCACTCAGTCAGACACTCTCAGCATGCCACTCAGGCCGTAAATAAAATGGGGTTCTCGACCCAAAATAGTATTTCATTTCAAGAAATAGTAATATCATCAAATAGGAGTGTCACCAATTTCATAAGAAAGACTGAGTGTAAAATCACAGTTTCAAAGTGAGGAATATCAATAAAATAACCCCAAAGGGGTTAAACAATTCGGCACTAGGCCCCAAACATGGCTTGCAGCCCAAATATATCAAAATATAGTAATATTATAAATCATATGCTTTAAAAGCGGTTTCACAACTAAATAGTTGCCCAAAAAGGAACATCTTTCCAAATTTCCAATTCGTGCACACCCCACACTCGTCATCCAGTGTGTGCGTCACTCCAAATCCGTGAAAGGATGTAAAGTCCTGGATTTCATACCCTCAGGACAGGATTTAAAGAAATTACTTACCTCAAACTAGCCCGAAAAGCTATTCCGCGACACGCTTGCCTCTCGAATCAACTTCCCAGTGCTCCAAATCTATCAAGATCAGATTTTTTCACATCAAATTATGCTAAGGGAATGAATTCTAATCGAATAATATCAATGTTATGCACAAAACCCGAAATTAGCCAATACCCGACCCCCGGGCCCTCGTCTCGGAACTCGACAAACTTTATACCAAAACGATCTTCATCATCTCACGAGTCCGTACAAATAAAGAACTCTGAAATCGGAGTCCGTTTGGCCCCTCAAATCATCCCTAAAATGCCTCATAATCTCAAGCCCTAATTTCACATTTTTCTACTGATTTTTAATAATTAAACACTGTTAACAAGGTCTTTGATCACACATAATCGAGTTAATAAGTCTAAACATATTACCTCAATGAAGAACAAACGCTTTGCCCTTCAAAAACCCTCAAAAATCTCGGAACCCGCACAACAATAGTGAAAAGAGGGTTAAAATAATGAAGTCCCCTTTTTATACTTTTCTGCCCAGGCTTTTCGCACCTGCGGTCCGCACCTGTGCTCAGGTGGACCGCACCTGCGGTTTCTCATTAAACCGGAAATTCCCGCACCTGCGGCTACACTTCCGCACCTGCGACCTCGCAGGTGCGATCAAGTGTCCGGATCTGTGACCATATCCTGGACTGGCCATATCTCGCACCTGCGGAGCCTTTTGCGCTCCTGCGGGCCCGCACCTGCGATCAAACATCCGCAGGTGCGGAAACAACAGTGAATTCACACCAACAACTGTTTGCTGCATTTTTCAACTCCGAAACTTCCCGTTAACCTCTCAAAACCATCATGAGCCCCTCGGGACCCCAACCAAACATACCAACACATCATATATGATCATTCAAACTTAGTTGCACTCTTTGAACACCCAAAATCACATCCAATTCAAGCCTAAGAACTTTGAAATTTCTAAATTCCACCAACGATGCTGAAACTATCCAAAACACATCAGATTGACCTGAAATTTTGCACACATATCCGAAATGACATTACGAAATTGTTCCAACTTTCGGAATTCCATTACAACCCCATTAGTTTTCCACTGCCGATCAGAAATCACCAAAAACTAACTTTCGTCAATTCAAGCCTAATTCTACACCGGACATCACAAAAATATTCCGAACTCACTCCTAAGTCCCAAATCACCTAACGAAGCTATCCGAGCCATAAAATCCGCATTCGGAGGTTGTTTACCAATAAGTCAACTCTCAGTTCACTTTTCCAACTATTAAGCTATTTTTAGAGACTAAGTGTCTCAATTCACTCTACAACCATTCTGAACCCGAGCCAACCGACTCTAACACATCATAAACAGCATAACCAACCTATGACAAGGCAATAACACTAAATATAATGCAGATTCTACGTAACGACCGGCCGGATCGTTACATTCTCCCCCTCTTAAACAAACGTTCGTCCTCGAACGGGTATAGAAACATACCTGGAGTCTAAAAAAAGTGAGGATATCTGCTCTGCATCTCCCGCTCGGTCTCCCAAGTAGCCTCCTCCACTGGATGACCTCTCCACTGTACCTTCACTGAAGTTATATCCTTAGTCCTCAACTTTCTAACCTGACGACCCAAAATGGCCACTGGCTCAACCTCATATGACATATCATCCTCGAGCTGAACTGTGTTGAAGTCTAAAACATGATATGGGTCACCAACATACTTCCGGAGCATCAACACATGAAATACCGGATGAACACTCGATAAGTTGGGTGGCAAGGCAAGTCTATAAGCCACCTCCCCAATCTTCTGAAGTACCTCAAAAGGACCAATAAACCGGGGACTCAACTTTCCCCTCTTCCTGAACGTCATAACACCCTTCATGGGTGATACCTTCAATAGTACCTTATCACCTTCCATAAAGGACACGTCCCGGACCTTACGATCCGCATAGCTCTTCTACCTAGATTGCGCCGTGCGAAGTCGCTCCTGAATCAACTTCACCTTCTCCAACGCATCCTGAATCAAATATGTGCCTAATAGCCTAGCCTCACCCGGGTCGAACCAACCAACCGGTGATCTACACCTCCTACCATATAAAGCTTCATATGGGGCCATCTGAATACTGGACTGGTAGCTATTATTATATGCAAACTCCGCAAGTGGAAAAAACTGATCCCATGAACCACCAAAGTCAATCACACAGGCACACAACATGTCCTCCAAAATCTGAATAGTCCGCTCCGACTGCCCGTCGGTCTGAGGATGAAATGCAGTGCTCAACTCTACCTGAGTACCCATACCTCTCTGCACGACCCTCCAAAACTGAGATGTGAACTGAGTACCTCTGTCAGAAATGATAGAAACTGGAACCCCATGCAATCGGACACTCTCCCTGATGTAGATACCAGCTAACCGCTCTGAAGTATAAGTAGTACTGACAGGAATGAAGTGCGCAGACTTGGTCAAACTATCCACAATGACCCAAATAGCATCAAAACCCTTCGAAGTCCGTAGAAGACCAGCTACAAAGTCCATGGTGATCCGCTCCCACTTCCACTCCGGAATATCTAACCTCTGAAGTAATCCACCTGGTCTCTGGTGCTCATGCTTGACCTGCTGGCAGTTGAGACACCGGGCTACATACTCGACAATATCTCTCTTCATCCGCCTCCACCAGTACTACTGTCTCAGATCCAGATACATCTTCGGGGCACCCGTATGGATGGAATACCGCAAGTTGTGGGCCTCTGCTAATATCAACTCTTGAAGCCCATCCACATTGGGCACGCAAATACGGCCATGCATCCTCATAAATCCGTCATCACCAATAGTCACATCCTTGGCATCACCTCGAAGGAACTTGTCCTGAAGAACAAACAAGTGTCGGTCATCATACTGGTGTGCTCTAATCTAATCATAAAGAGAAGACCGGGAAGCCATGCTAGCTAATACCCGCGGAGGCTCTGACAAATCCAATCTAACAGACCCTCTAAAGCCTGAACATCAAGTGCTAAATGTCGCTCTGCTACTGAAAGGTAAGCTAGACTCCCCAAACTCTCTGCTCTGCGACTCAAAGCATCGGCCACTACATTGGACTTCCCCAGATGATACAAAATAGTGAGGTCATAATCCTTGAGAATCTCTAACCATCTCCTCTGACGCAAATTCAAGTCCTTCTGCTTCAGCAAATACTGCAGACTACGATGATCGGTGAAAATCTCACACTGCACTCCATACAAATAATGGCGCCAAATCTTTAAGGCATGAACAATGGCAGCTAACTCAAGATCGTGCACAGGATAATTCTTCTCGTGCACCTTCAACTGTCTAGACGCGTAGGCAATCACCCTACCGTCCTGCATCAGTACCGCTCCTAAGCCAACTCTAGAAGCATCACAGTAGACTATATAAGAACCCGAACCAGTAGGCAAAACCAATACCGGAGCTGTGGTCAATGCTGAATTGAGCTTCTGAAATCTCTCCTCACACTTATCAGACCATCTGAATAGAGCACCCTTCTGGGTAAATCTGGTCAAAGGCGAAGCAATAGATGAGAACCCTTCTAAAAAGCGACGGTAATATCCCGCCAAACTAAGGAAACTCCTAATCTATGTAGCTGAGGAAGGTCTGGGCCAACTCTGCACCGCCTCAACCTTCTTCGGATCAACCTGAATACCCTCACTAAACACCACGTGCCCCAAGAAAGCTACTGAGCCAAGCCAAAACTCACACTTGGAGAATTTTGCATAAAGTTTCTCCTCCCTCAACCTCTGCAACACAACTCTCAAATGTTGAGCATGCTCCTCCTGGCTATGAGAATACACCAGGATGTCATCAATTAACACAATGACGAAATAATCAAGGTAAGGCTGAAACACATTGTTCATCAATTGCATGAACGCGGCTGGGGCATTGGTCAGCCCAAAAGACATAACCAGAAACTCATAATGACCATATCTGGTCCTGAAAGAAGTCTTCGGAATGTCAGAATCCCGAATCTTTAGTTGATGATACCCGGATCTCAAATCAATCTTAGATAACACTCTAGCTCCCTGAAGCTGGTCAAACAAGTCATCAATACGGGGCAATGGATACCGATTCTTCACCGTAACCTTATTCAGCTGCCTATAATCAATACACATGCGCATGGAGCCATCCTTCTTCTTCACATACCGGTGCACCCCAAGGTGACACACTAGGCCGAATGAACCCCTTATCCAGGAGTTCCTGAAGCTGCTCTTTCAATTCTTTCAACTCCGCTGGTGCCATACGATAAGGTGGAGTAGAGATAGGTTGGATGCCCGGTACCAAATCAATACCAAAATCAACATCCCTGTCAGGTGGCATGTCTGGCAGGTCTGCAGGAAATACGTCCGGAAAATCACGGACCACAGGAACAGAATCACAGAAGGAGTCTCACTACTAACATCCCTCACAAAAGAAAGATAATATTCACATCCTTTCTCAACCATACGTTGAGCCTTTAAGTAAGAAATCACTCTGCTAGGCACATGCTCAATAGACCCTCTCCACTCAACTCTCGAAACTCCGGGCATAGCTAAGGTCACGGTCTTAGCATGACAATCAAGAATAGCATGACATGAGGATAACCAATCCATGCCCAGTATCACATCAAAATCAACCATACTGAGTAACATCAAGTCCACTCGGGTCTCCAGACCCCCAATAGATATAACACACGACCGGTACACACGGTCCACAACAATAGTATCGCCCACCGGAGTCGAAACATGAACAGACGTAACTAAAGACTCACGGGGCATATTCAGAAAGTGAGCAAAATACGACGAAACATAAGAGTATGTGGAACCAGGGTCAAATAAAGCCAAAGTATCACTGTGACAAACTGAGATAGTACCTGTAATCACCGCATCGGAGGCCATAGCATCAGGCCTAGCTGGGAGTGCATATATACGTGGCTGACCTCCACCTACTTGACCTCCCCCTCTAGGGCGGCCTCTAGCTGCCTGACCTCCACCCCTAGCTGCCTGGGTGGGTGGTGAAATGACTGGGGTTGAAGTCGATGGTTGAACCCTCTGCTGAGAAGAATTACTCGGACGGCGAGGACACTGCTTCCACCCATGTCCAAACTCTCCACACTCGAAGAAACTACCTGGAGCTGGAGATGGGGACTGAAGAGAACCCCTGCCACCATGATAACCACTTGATGAACCATGCATAGAAGAGACCTAAAATGATGATGCTCTGGAGGATCTATAAGCTAGAAGGGCACTAAAGGATGAACGTCCCTGATGAGAACTGCGGGGACCCTGCCCTGAAGATGCGCCACTATAAGCTGGGCGAGCTGGCTGAGGAGGTCTAAATGAACGACCTCTACTGTGATGAAACTGCCTCTGGAAGGGCCACTACTGAAACTACCTGATCCCCGAGGCCTCTTAGCCTCCCTCTCCTCACGCTCCTGCATGCGATCCGACTCAATATCCCGATCAATGTCAATAATATGCTCGAATGTAGCTCCGGACACTCTCTCTATGGTCATCAAAATGCGAAGCTGATATGTGAGACCATCTATAAACCTCCTGATCCTCTCCCTATCAGTAGGGACTAACTCAGAAGCATGTCTAGCCAACTCAGAAAATCGCATCTCGTACTGAGTAACTGACAACTCTCCTTGGCGCAGCTGCTCAAACTGCCTGCGTTGCTCCTCTCTGTGGGACTGAGGAACATACTTCTCCAAAAAGATCGTGGAGAACTGCTGCCAGGTAAGTGGTGTTGAACCAACCGGCCTACACCTCTCAAATGCCTCCCACCAAGTGAAAGCAGCACCCGCAAACTGAAATGTAGCAATTGAGACCCCACTGGTCTCCAAAATACCAGCAGTACGGAGTATCCTCTGGCACTTATCTAGAAAACCATGGTCATCCTCACCCTCTGTGTCGCTGAAATTCGGAGGTTGAAGTCTACTTAACCTCTCCAACCTACGTTGCTCATCCTCGGGCATAGCTGGGACTACATAGTCCTGAACTGGGGCAACCGGATGGGCTGGGACTACCCCCGGTGCCTGAATACCTTGTACAACCTGCTCAGGTGTCCGGGCAGCTGGAGTCTGAGTGCCTCCCCCGGCTTGAGATGTGGCAGTAGTAGACATAGCAACTGCCTGAACCAAACTGGTGCATACTGTCAAGATCTGAGCTAGGGTCTTCTGAAGACCCGGAATGACAATAGGCATTGCCGGTGCCTGAGCCTGTCCCGCTGGGGCACCCTCGGCGGGAAACTGATCCTGAATAATAGGGGGATCCACTGGTACTGTCCCGGCTGCTGCACGGGCTGGTCCCCTAACTCCACCACGACCTCGACCCCTTGTGGGTCTAGCTGGTGTCTGGTCACCCTGATCCGTAGCGCGTGTCCTTACCATCTGTGAGAGAATGAAACAAGAGTAGTTTAGATTTCAAGAACCAATAGAATGGCACGAAAGAGTTCAAGAAAATGAGATTTTTCCTAAGAGTTCTGTTTTTTCTCAAAGATAAGTACAGACGTCTCCGTACCGATCCGCAAGACTCTACTAAACTTGCACATGACCATTGAGTCCTATGTAACCTAGAGCTGTGATACCAACTTGTCACGACCCCAAATCCTAACAGGTCGTGATGGCGCCTATCGTGGAACTAGGCTAGCTAACCATCACATAACTACACATTTACTTTAATAAAGTTTCTCAAATCATTAATAACCAGCAAAAATGAGTATAAAATTCCTCTAAGTCTTTAAGAAACATAATATAAACTAACAGTCTAAAAAATCCCCCAGGACTGGAGTCAACCGATCACGAGCATCTAAGAATAAAACTAACTCTGCTAATGTCATAAAAAATGTCTAGGAATAAAATACTAATACTAATAAAGGAAGGGAAATGGAGAAGCTACGGACGCTGGACAGCTACATTGAAATCCCAAAGCTGACGATAACGAACTCGGATGGCTACTGCTCCTAACCAGTACCTGGATCTGCACATATAGGTGCAAGGAGTAATGATGAGTACGCCAACTCAGTAGTGATAAAAATAAATCACAGTCTGAAGAATAAGAAACACACAACAACAAATACACCAATCAACAAAATCGTAAAATATCAAGTCTCAATAAAGTATACATAAGTTCGAAAATCAGTTTCCGTAAAAGTCCTTTGAAACAAGTGTAATTCCCAATATTTCTCAGTAAAACCCCCAAAAATATCAGTTTGAAAGATGAAACGAATCATAATCAAAACTCAGTACAATATCATCATAAAACTGCCCATCGGGCATAATCATCACTCAGAAATATTCCCTCAGCACCTCACCATCACTCAGTAACAGTCACTCAACATCAGCCCATCGGGCAACCTCACTGTCACTCATGCCTCCCAATCACTCATCACTCGGCACTCAGCACTCGCACTCAGTAGGTACCTGCGCTCACTGGGGGTGTGTACAGACTCCGGAGGGGCTCCTACAGCCCAAGCGCTATAAACAAGCCAAATCATGGCATCAATCATCTCTTAGGCACTCGGCATCTCTCATATCATAAATATCCTCACAATATTTGCCCTCGGCCTCACTCAGTCAGACACTCTCAGCATGCCACTCGGGCCATAAATAAAATAGGGTTCTCGACCCAAAATAGTATTTCATTTCAAGAAATAGTAATATCATCAAATAGGAGTGTCAACAATTTCATAAGAAAGGCTGAGTATAAAATCACAGTTTCAAAGTGAGGAATATCAATAAAATAACCCCAAAGGGGTTAAACAATTCGGCACTAGGCCCCAAACATGGCTTGCAGCCCAAATATATCAAAATACAGTAATACTATAAATCATATGCTTTAAAAGCGGTTTCACAACTCAATAGTTGCCCAAAAAGAAACATCTTTCCAAATTTCCAATTCGTGCACGCCCCACACTCGTCATCCAGTGTGTGTGTCACTCCAAATCCGTGAAAGGATGTAAAGTCCTGGATTTCATACCCTCATGACAGGATTTAAAGACATTACTTACCTCAAACTAGCGCGAAAAGCTATTCCGCAACACATTTTCCTCTCGAATCAACTTCCGAGTGCTCCAAATCTATCAAGATCAGATTTTTTCACATCAAATTATGCTAAGGGAATGAATTCTAATCGCAAATATCAACGTTATGCACAAAATCCGAAATTAGCCAATACCCGACCCACGGGCCCGCATCTCGGAACTCGACAAACTTTATACCAAAACGATCCTCATCATCTCACGAGTCCGTACATATAAAGAACTCTGAAACCGGAGTCTGTTTGACCCCTCAAATCATCCCTAAAATGCCTCATAATCTCAAGCCCTAATTTCATCTTTTTCTACCGATTTTTCTTAATTAAACACTGTTAACAAGGTCTTTGATCACACATAATCGAGTTAATAAGTCCAAAAATCTTACCTCAATGAAGAACAAACGTTTTCCCCTTCAAAAACCCTCAAAAAGCTCGGATCCCGCACAACAATGGTGAAAAGAGGGTTAAATATCGTGAAGTCCCCTTTTTATACTTTTCTGCCCAAGCTTTTCATGTCTGCGACCAAAATCTCGCACCTGCGGTCCGCACATGCGCTCAGGTGGACTGCACCTGCAGTTTCTCATTAAACCGGCAATTCCCGCACCTGCGGCTACACTTCCGCACCTGCGACCTCGCAGGTGCGGCCAAGTGTCCGCATCTGCGACCATATCCTGGACTGTCCATATCTCGCACCTGCGGAGCCTTTGCGCTCCTGCTGGACCGCACCTGCGATCAAACATCCGCAGGTGCGGAAACAACAGTAAATTCACACCAGCAGCTGTTTGCTGCACTTTTCAACTCCGAAACTTTCCGTTAACCTCTCAAAACCATCCCGAGCCCCTCGGGACCCCAACCAAACATACCAACACATCATATATTATCATTAAAACTTAGTTGAACTCTTGGAACACCCAAAATAACATCAAAATACCAAAATCACATCAAATTTAAGCCTAAGAACTTTGAAATTTCTAAATTCCACCAATGATGCCGAAACTATCCAAAACACTTCCGATTGACCTGAAATTTTTCACACATATCCGAAATGACATTACGAACCTGTTCCAACTTTCGGAATTCTATTCCGACCGCGATAGCCTATTTCCCACTGCCGACCGGAAATCACTAAAAACTAACTTTCGCCAATTCAAGTCTAATTCTACACCGGACATCACAAAAATATTCCGAACTCACTCCTAAGTCCCAAATCACCTAACGAAGCTATCCGAGTCATAAAATCCGCATTCCGAGGTCGTTTACCAATAATTCATCTCTCAGTTGACTTTTCCAACTATAAAGATATTTTTAGAGACTAAGTGTCTCAATTCTCACTACAACCATTCTGAACCCGAGCCAATCGACTCTAACACATCATAAATAACATAACCAACCTATGACAAGGCAATAACAGTAAATATAATGCAGATTCTACGTAACGACCGGCTGGGTCATTACAGCTAGCCAGTTTTCGGACTGGTCATTCACAAATAGCTAGCGTTTGTCAAGTCATTGAAAAATAGCTACTATTTTGCTGCAACATAGATTGGTCCAGCATAATATACTGGAGTTCAGTGCACCTGTGTATGAACTACCAGCACAGTGACGGATCTACCTTTGAAGATATGGGTGCTGAAGCACCCATTGACTTTGGTCATATTATGTACATATTCATAGATAATACCTAAAATAATTCAAAAATTTACCATGAGCATCCACTGTGACCATGTTTGACCATTTAAAATTTACATTAAAATCAATGAAGCACCCACGACCTATAAATCCTGAATCCGCCACTATTCCAGCATATTATACTGGACCGGTATTCTTTGCTGGAACTCCAATATATTATGTTGGAGTTCTAGTATACTTATGCTGGAACTCCAGTATAATATGCTGGAGTTCCAGTATACTTATATTGGAACTCCAGTATAATATACTGGAGTATTTTCCGTATTTTGAACAGTATTTTCGTTCAGATTTATCTTTACATGAAAAGTGGCTAAATTTTGATTACTTTTGAAAGTATGGCTATTTTTGAATGACCGCTTATAAATCTGACTATTTTTTAAATTCTCCCCCTAAATGCTTTCACAATTTTTAGCCTCGTCTACATCACAGAATTCACACAATTCCTTATGTTATCTTTCTTACGAAGAAGAGCTTTTTAGGATCAAACCGCTATTTGTTCCCATTTCTATTAGAAAGCTAAGGTCTAAAAATTTCCATTTTCTTGTCGACTATATTCTCTTTTCTATTAAATCTTTGATTCAGTGGCTTAAAATTTCAGAAGTTATTAGTTATATAATTGGACTGATAGTCCTCGTATTAAATATTTCTGTCAAATAAGGGTGAATGGCAAAAGGACACAAAAGGATATGGCAAAGTGGTCAACCAAGTAGGTATAAATCTCAGAAATTATGGTTCATGTTTCAGTACAAACAGTTATTAAATGATTTTTTTATGTGTCTAAATTTTGATAAGCAAATTTTTTAATATTTTAATTTGTCGAAGATAGTAGGTATGAGATGGGAGGATTAAAATGTGCATCAAGTGATAAAAGAGGGTTGACAAGTCAAAAATTAGTAGCAGCACCATAGTCTGTTTGATCAACTTTTTTTTTTTAAGGCAATCGATTTTTTCTTTGGTCAAAAGTGTTTCTTTTCTAAAATTAAAGTGTTTGGTCAAATTATTGAAAAGAAAAAATGTGTTTTTGAGGAGAAACACAAATGGTTCTGAGAAGCAGAAACAAGTAGTTCTCTCCAGAAGTATTTTTTTTTAAAATTACTTTTGAGAAAAATACACTTTGAAACAGTTTTTTAAATCTTGGCCAAACACTAATTGCTGCTCAGAAATGCTTTTCAAATTAATTAGTGAAATACAAACTGTTTCTCATTGATAGTACTTTTGAGAAAAAAACGTTTATCTAAATAAACTGAATTTGCAGCTTGGCCAAACGGGCTATTAGGCTAAGACAATGCTAATGTCTCGGCATCAGCAAAGCGAGGACGACAGGGCTTTTGCATCTATACCCGTTTTTTGGATCATATTTTAACTTATACCCGCTTTGCAAAAATAATTGCAAGCGTACCCATTTTTCGCATAAACTTCAGGCATACGGGCCTGAAGTAGCAAAGGCAATCACACAAAACTTCAGCATTCTAGGCTTTTTCAAAAACTTCGGCTGAAGTGCTGAAGTTATTTAGTTCATTTGTAAAAACTTCAGCACTAAATAAGCTGAAGTTTTGTCCTGGATTAATTAGTTTTGTCATAAAGCTTTTTCAATAACTTAAGCAGAAGATGCTGAAGTTATTTAGTTCATTTGAATAAACTTCAGCACTAAATAAGCTGAAGTTTCGTCCTGGATTAATTAGTTTTGTCATAAAGCTTTTTCAATAACTTAAGCAGAAGATGCTGAAGTTATTTAGTTCATTTGAATAAACTTCAGCACTAAATAAGCTGAAGTTTCGTCCTGGATTAATTAGTTTTGTCATAAAGCTTTTTCAAAAACTTCAGTAAAAGATGCTGAAGTTATTAAGTTCATGTGTAAAAACTTCAGCACTAGATAAGCTGAAGTTTTGTCGTGGATTCATTAGTTTTGCAATAAAGCTTTTTCAAAAATTTCAGCAGAAGATGCTGAAGTTATTTAGTTCATTTGTAAAAACTTTAGCAATAGATAAGCTGAAGTTTTGCACAGGTATCAAAAAGGCGGCGCCTGAAATTATAAAAATTAGAGTATAGATTAAATAATTTTAAAAATATAAATATAAATTAAATGAGGGCGAACAAATAGGGCGTGCCGCAATTTTTACGACGACCACAAACATGCAAATTGCAAACGCAAAAGCACATATGATTACCACATTCATGTGCCATCTCTTCTCATATATCCTTTTCCCTTTTCATCTTCTTATTATCCTTTTACTTGTTTAACGTACCACTTGATAATCATAAACTTTTGTCAAATTATTTGTAATCATAGTTGTTGCTTTTTTTGTTATATGTGTAAACCACCACAAAAAAAAAACAATGTTGACTTGAATGAAATCATTCATTCTTAAAACAAGTAAAGATAGCTTAAAAATTACAGTTAGAATTTTTTTGCATGATATTATTTTTAATTGACTGTTTGGTATGTTATATCAATCATGATATTGTTAATTTTACTGTTTTATTATGGGAATACTATTCCATCCTCTGCCAGGAATAAATTATTCCGGTAAAATTTTTAATCCTTATTTCAAAAATAATAACCAAACAAGGGATAAAGGCAATAGTAAATTTTATCACAAAATTATTTTTCTTTATCATCGTATATATCAAACGATTCTTTAAGAGTAAAATTTGTGTACATTATTTAGAGATTAGGAAAATTTAAGGAGCGGATATTCTTAGTAGTAGTGCAGTAGACAAGGAAATCTTTCCATGTGAGAGTATGATGATATCCTTAAATGGACAGAGAAACATAGACAATTCTGCAAGGAAAGTGATGGATAGATTGACTAAAGCCAAACATGGCCGACACAAAATAAGATAAAATACATACACTTTGAGTGGCAGATAAATGCATATAATAAAATTGAAATTAAAGATCCTTGTTGAAGGGGCCATACTCAGAGGCGGATCTAGGATTTGAGGTTTATGGGTTTCTACCGTAATTTCAAATTAATATGCAATAATATATGGGTTCATAGTTAAATATTTAAAAATATTTAGTAAATTTCTTAATATAAATACAAAGCCTACGCAAAAGTTACTGAATTCCCGAAACCCGTAGACAATGCTCTAGGTCCTGCCGTGGCCATACTCTAGTAGCTAACAAGACAAACCCCACATTTGCTTTGTACAATATTTTATTTTAAGCTTTCATATTACTACATGAAAAATGGTCCCCATGATCTGAATCAAATCTTTTCTCTCTCATTCATACCAAAAAGTTATCCCTTTTTCAAGAAAACAACAATCTAACTTTTTCATTGTCTCCCTTCAACGCCCCAATATTTGGTCCTTCAACATCTTGATAAGGTAGAACTAATCTCTGGGGTGGTTTGGTTGGAGGAATAAGAGATAAAATCGTGGGATTAAGTTTTGGATTAGTTTATTCTACGTTTGACAAAAATTTTGAATTCGGAATTAGTACTTTTGGATTGTTTATATCATAGTTGTGGTATTATCTTTATCCATACTTTATAGGGGATAATTATCTTGGAATTAAATATCAAAATGATACATTTGTTCTTCTTCAAAACTCTGCTTTGAAAGTCCTCTAAGAAAGTCAAGGTTAAAATTGAAAATACCTATTTTATTTTTTTATTCATTCGCCTCTACTCTCTTTGTTGTAAATCAACATTTTGATCGACTTAGAGCCCGTTTGGATCGGCTTTAAAAAAATAAATTTTCAGCAGAAATAACTTTTAAGTCATAAAGCAATAAGTTGAGATTGCCTAACTTTTTATTTTTGGCTTGTTTTAAGTAATTTTTAACTTATTTTAAACCCTTTTTATTTTGTCAAACACTGAAAAAAAACTAAAAAGAACTTAAAAGCTGATTTGACCGACTTAAAAGTCAATCCAAACATCCTTTTACTCGCACATCTTTTCTAAGTAAAAGTAAAAAGGCCAGGGACTGAGGGTGTGTTTGGTATAACGAAAAATATTTTTCGTGGAAAATATTTTTCAAGAAAATGTTTTCTTGAAAAACAAGCAGTAATCTTATTCATTTTCCGGTGTTTGATACGCAAATTAAGAAAAATATTTTCTCAAGAGTATTCATAAATAATTTTGATACAATTAACATGAAGCCATAAACTTTCGAACCAACAACCTTATGAATCCACAAACTTCATAAACTTGTGAACCGCAAAACTTTCGAAACCGCGAAATTTCAAACCCGTAAACTTTATAATTTCTAAACTC
>ML269728.1:10024-65829 GCA_005239495.1 Nicotiana undulata
TTTTTTTTTTTTTTTTTTTAATTTTTAATTTTTTTTTTTTTTTTTTTTTGCCCCCCCCCCCCCCCCCCCCACTCCCGAAAAAAAAATATTTTTTTATATTTTCGATTTTACTTTTTTCATCTTTCGTAAAGTTGTTGATTCAGAAGGTTGTTGATTCGAAAGTTTATGACTTCATGTTTATAAATACTCTTGAAAACATATTTTCCTTAATTTGCGTATCAAATAACAAAAAATGAATAAGATTATTACTTATTTTTCAAGAAAACATTTTCTTGAAAAATATTTTAATCTCTTGAGTGAAAGTGTTTTTTAGATTCGTCTCGCATATGAGTTTATTTAATCAACAATAACAAAGTATAACATGGCCACGTGTTGTTTCCTAATTCCTTGTCTAACACAATAAAAAAGAAAATACCCCACGAGCAACATCAACAGTACTGATATTCTTAATTATCTACTAGCTTGTGGGGTCTTAAGAAATAACCACCATCGTTAATCTAGTTGCCTAAAGAATAAGCAGTTATTTATTAGTTTCTCAATGACATGACAGAGTGCATAGTCAGCATATATAACCATTCACAAACCAAACATCATTGTTTATAGTTTGACCTTATTTTCATTTATATTTGAGGCAATCAAACTTGTTGCTGGGTTAATTCTCAAAAAGAAAATGATTGAAAAAAATATAAAATAATGAGGAGAAATGAGTCAATTTGAAGGGTTCCAAAATTGAAATATTGCCTCTGTTTAAATGAGAAACTAAAGAAAGAAATGCGCAATTACAGTGATTAGTGAAGAATAATCCTCTTTCTGTTTCCAAAAGCAATCAAAATCAATTTTATTTACATAACTTGGGCTACACTTCGATTTTTCATTTCCCTGGGATGTTTCATTAATTACGACTCAATCTTAAATTAGTTTGAATATACTGTATTAATCTTTATATCCATTTTGTTTCGTTCCGTGAAAGAGATACATGAACGTAGAAGCGAAACTAGAATTTTAAGTGTATGAATTCCTACAAAAATTACAAGTTAATATATATATAATTATAATGGACCGGGTTAAAAATTAAATATTCTTATACATTTAATGAATTTCTCAATGCAAATACAGAGTCTAAACAAAAATTACTGAATTCACGGAACCCTCAGTTATTAGATTGAGATGAATCGGATGCGGAAAGGCGGGATCCGTCCCTTACGACAGAAATTATAAAGTTTGTGCATGGAGGATATATATAATAGGAGAGGAATGAGAACTGACCATTTTTACGAATGCGAAGACGTCTAGAAACTTTGGTCCAAACTTTGCGCATAGGAACCATCATTTTGTCCAACAACTCCATCACCATTGATTCTGATGATTCTTTGAACAAAACAAATTCCAAACCAAGTTCCCCAACGTTTAAACAAATGAAGAAGCAGAATTTTCCTTTTCCTTAATAGAATTTGTGTATGTGGGAATCTGAAAGTGAAAGGAGAAACAGAGATCGGGAAAAAAGCAAAATACAAACCGAACTCTCTCTCTCTTCTCTCTATTTTTCTCAAGAAGAGAAGGAAGGAGATGAAGCGGCATGTTTGTTGCATAAATAATTAAATAACGTTTGGTGGCTATAAAACATTTGACACGTGGCAGGTCCGACCCGGTTCACAACCTATGACGACATCACCAATGCCGGCGTTCTAGATTTTTTATCACCATATGGGACACAGTCTACAGGTTGTTTTAAATTAGTTTTGAGCAAATGCTAATGCTGACATTAACTTTTAAAGATAATGTTTCACTTTTAAAGTAACAAATTCGTGTATGACAATCCACTATTATTAATCACTACCACATAAACTTTCTTTGCATTTTGATTCCCTGAGTGAACCAAACGACTCCGCAAAAAAATTCTACCAATAATCTTGTACGAAAGTAATATTATTGTCACGAGTGGCATGGTCGTGGTCGACGAGTAATCTCATGAGTCGAACAACTCGATAACCAGTCATGGTCGAGGTCGAGCAGTAGAGTTAGAGATAACGCTTAATTTTATATTGGGATCCACAGAGGAAATATTCTACCGAATATCCTCTCTATTTGTACTATTAGGCTTCTATGGGAATATGCCATACAAATAGAAAGAAAGAGGGAGAAAAAGGCAGGTTATATTGCATATGATAAGAACACTTGACAGGTAATATTCCATATGATAAGAACACTTGTAAAAGGATAAGCGCTCAGAGAAAATACAAAGAACTACTTTCACCAAGATTCAACCTTTTTGTGAACTATTCTATTGTCATTTCCATCAGATCCAAGAAAGCGCATAATATTCTATCATACTTGTGTTATTCATCATTGTGAGAGGAAAGAATCTTTCACCCTACTCAATATTGGGTGAATCTTCCCCTATTAACATTTATTGCTATTTAATGTTATTTATTGCTTACTCTCTTTACATAATGTTACATCCGGTCACATTTATTTATTGCTTACTCTCTTTACATAATGTTATATCTGGTCACATTTATTGTCCACAGTTCATTCCGAGTATACTGTTGTTTACGTTATTCGTCACTGATCTAGAACTATTAGCTCTAACTAGGCTTGACCCTCCTTAATAACTCATTAATTAGTTTAACCAAAGATTAACTTATTTTTTGGTCAAACAATTTGGCGTCGTCTGTGAGGATTTCCTAGTCAAAGTCTTAGTTTTTCTAGATCTAAAAAAGCAACACCACAACACAAAATCTTGTTTTTTTCCTGCGTGCATAGTCTAACATGGAAAGTAATGGAGAGGAAAGAATGAAAACAGTGGTCAGCCTTACTGCTAACCTCCTAAACACTGTCAATGAGGTCATTGGAACAGACGAGGAGAATGTGACACCAAACGCTTCCCATAGACGAAGTGTCTCGCCCCTCCCTTATGGCAGTGTCACAACCTCGCATGGAAGAGGCACCACCAGTAGTGAAAAAGCTACTAAAAGCATGGTTAACGAGTACACTAACTAGCATACTCGACAAACCCACCCAAAGAACGAGCATGGAGGATGTATGAGTTGGCATCACATCAGCGGCTGATGAGCAACACAACCCTCCTCCTGCAACAGGTATCACTCACACCGTTAATGATGCAGGTAATAACACCCCCACAACTATTCAGAGGAAGATGGAGGAGATGGAGAACGAGAACAAAGCGCTCTGCGACCAAATGAAGGAACACCAAGAAAGGGTAGACAAAATATCGGGATCCACAAAGCTTTTACCAAAACGGGACGCCGACCGGTTCGTGGAGCAACCGTAAAGTCACGAGGATGCACCACATGTCATACCTAAAACATTTAAAATGCCGTCATACTTGAAGATATATGATGGTACGACGGACCCTGAGGATCACGTGACCCACTATGCCACTACAATGAAAGCAACTACCTCGCCAAAGAACAAGTGTCGTCCATATTGCTAAAAAGGTTCGGTAAAACCCTAACCGGGGGAGCACTGACGTGGTACTCACAATTACCTGCGCGGTCCATAGAAATATTTGAGGAAATGGCTGACAAGTTCGTCACCGCCCATGTCGGGGCTAAGAAAGCAGAGGCGAGGGTAAATGACATATTCGCCATTAAGCAGTCACCCGGTGAAGGACTCAAAGACTTCCTCGCCCAATTCAACCAGGTGAGAATGATGCTTCCAAATGTATCGGAGGGAATGGTTATAACAGCTTTCCATAAGGGGCTAAACAGGAGCGATTCGCGGGCGACCAGAAAATTGTTAAGCCGACTCATGAAATACCCCCTACCACTTGGGACGAGATACATAATGCCTATTGCACCGAGGTAATAGCTGAAGAGGACGATCTCAATGGACCAACCCAACGGCTGACCTCGGTCCAAATAGAGTCGAGGAAAGACCGCATAAACGATAACAGAAGGGACCATGCAGGTCCGTGCCCCAACCGTGAAAGACACCAGCCATATGTTAGAACTACCTGCATACCATCCCCCTCCACCCCTTCATGGCGACAGTCTCCAGGCCACAGACAGGGACTCACCAAAACGAATAAGGTATGCCTTCATTGCTATCTGCTCATAATTTTTGTGTTTCCCAAATCGCATATTACCTCGTCCTGTGGGGAGGGGGTCGACGATATCCATTCCCTATTTGATGAAGGGAGGGCCACGTGACTAAGTGGAGGTTCTCTCGCTCTTGGTGGATCATGGTGGCGTATTTTATTCATGGTTCGCATTTTTAACAAAGTCAGCAGCTTCCTTTTTAATAGCTCGTGCCCCGTTGTTGCGTCGATGAGCTGGTTGATATGGGGTAGCGGGAATGAGTCTTTCGGGCATGCCTTGTTCATATCTGTGAAGTCTATGCATATCTGCCATTTCCCATTTTTCTTTTTTACCTTAACCATGTTGGCGACCCCTTGGGGAGATTTTGACTTTCTGATAAGGCCATTTCAAGCAATTTTTCCACCTCTTCGCAGACTGCATCATTTATCGCAGTGTTGAATTTTCTTCTAACTTGCCGCACTAGGGGGTATAATGGGTCGACATTCAATTTGTGTGTTGTTATCTCTTTTGGGATGCCGGACATATCTGCATGAGAAAAGGCAAACAAGTCTCCATTGTTAGCTAAAAAGTGATGAAATTTACCTGGTTCTTGGAGTTTTTGGCCGATATAGGACTTTTTGATGTGGTCATTTTTATCGAGTCGCACGGGGTGGAGGTCATCCAAAATTAATCCTGTAGCCTCCACGACTTCGGGGTCTTTGATGACATCTTTTCCTTCATCGCCATCCAACCCTGACCTCGTTAATTGCTATGCTTCTGCGTTGTTTCCCTTCAATTGTTGAGTGTATGTGCAGTATTGGGCGATGCGGTAGACTTCTTGGGTCGTGCGTTGTTCGCCACAGATGTTGTACACTCCCCACGGAGTGGGAAACTTGACAACCTGATATAGACTGGAGGTGATGGCTCTTATGGCGTGTATCCATGGCTGTCCTATGATGGCATTGTACGCCGTTTCTTGATCCATAATATGGAACATAGTTTCCAAAGTGATACCACAGGCCAGGACGGCAGCGTGATTTCTCCGGATGTCCGCTCAACTACATTGTTAAAACCTATCAGTGTGATGCAGCGTGGCACTATCTTATCTTCGAGCCTCATTTGTGTGAGAACTCGAGGGTGGATAATGCACGCGCCGTTTCTGTCGTCCACCATAATGCCTTTTAAATCAATATCTAAAATACATAAAGTAAGAACAAGAGCATCGTAGAGAGGAAAGGTCAAACTGAGGGTATCCTACTCGTCGAAGATGATACTTTCTTCGAGGTCGTCATACCGTTCATGGGTGATTGATCTTTTCAGCTTATGGGTGGTTGTGTACTTCACTTTGTTGATCGATATGTCGTCGCCTCCTCCGATGATCATTTGGATGGTGCGGGCTGGGGAGGGTGGCTTCGGCGGACCTTGATGATGTTCGCATCCTCGAGCGAAGTTTGCCCTTCCTCGGCCGCTCACCAGTTCTCTAAAATGCCTTTGGTGGAGCATGTTCTCGACCTCTTGCCTTAAAGCGATGTAGTCTTCGATCTTGTGACCTCGTTCCTCGTGGGATTCGCAGAGGGATTTCGATTTTCTGGAGTTTGGGTCGGACGTCATCTTTTGTGGCCATTTCACCTTTGGGCCGAGCTTCTCCAGGGCGTAGAGTATTTCTGAAAGCTTTTACTTTTAACTGACTATTTTTCTAAGTGGGTGGAAGCAGGTGCGTTGGCTCAAGTACGCGAGCAAGAAGTGATCGCCTTTATATGGAGGAACATCGTTTGCCGCTTCGGCATTCCTAAAGAAATCAGTTGTGACAACGGACCCCAATTCACGGGAAAGAAGGTCGTCGAGTTTTTCAAATATGGCACATCAAAAGAATACTCTCCACGCCATATCACCCCGCAGGCAACGGACAAGCGGAATCCTCCAACAAGTCGATATTGAATATCATGAAGAAGAAGCTCAAGAACGTCGAGGGCCTGTGGCCGGAGTTGCTGCCGGAAGTGTTATTGGCATACCGCGCTACTCCAAAGACAAACACATGAGAAACTTCGTATTCACTAGTCTATGGGACTGACACAGTGATACCGGTCCAGGTCAGAGAACCGAGTCTAAGATATTCAAATAAGAGTGGGTCAAGCAACAATGAAAGCAGAAGGCAAGACCTCGACGAAGCCGAAGAACGAAGAAACATGGCTTACGTAAGAATGATAACCCAAAACAATAGGTAGAGCGGTACTATATCAAAAACGCCAAGATCAGGCCGCTCAAAGTTGGGGACTATGTACCCAAAGCCAAAGCACAGGCGAGCAAGGATCCACGAGAAGGAAATCTGGGTACCAATTGGGATGGCCCGTACAAAATCACGGTGGCAGCAATCAAAGGGTCGTCCCAACTAGAAACAATCGAAGGAAAGTTACTATCAAACAATTGGAACGTCACCCATCTCAAATACTTCAACTTCTAAGGATAGATGTTCTCTGAGTCGTACTCTTTTTCCCTCACCTGGGTTTTGTCCCAATTAGGTTTTCTCGGGGAGGTTTTTAACGAGGTGATGGAGAGGACAACTCGAAGATAAGTACAAGTTCACCGCTCGACCTCTCAAATACTTCTCCAGGTCGACCAATGAAAGGACTAGATAGGATGGGACCTCTCCAATGTATGTATAAGTAGAGCAAAAACATGTAAACTTCTCCAATGTATGTATAAACAAAGCAAAGTATGCAAACACACGATGTTCACGTGTCTCCACCAAGTTTAAACATTACACCAATCTAGGAACTCGCATTCAACCTCGTACGAATTAATCACGAATAACTTTCGACCTCGCTCAAATCAACACACATTCGACCTCGTTCGAATTAATTACGAGTAACATTCTACCTCGCTCGAATCAACTTGCATTCGACTTCTTTCAAATTAATTACGAGTAACATTCGACCTAGCTTGAATCAACTCATATTCGACCTCGTTCGAATTAGTTACGAGTAACATTCGACCTCGCTTGAATCAACTCACATTCGACCTCGTTCGAATTAATTACGAGTAACATTCGACCTCGCTCGAATGTTCCGCACATCGACCTCGCTCGAATTTTCTGCACATCGACCTCGTAAAGAATCACATTCAACCACACTCTAATTTAACTCATGCTCAACCTAACTTGAGTTCAATTTACACGTTAACTCTGTTTGAGTTAATTACGGCGACATGGGACCTCACCCAATTTCAATCAAATATGTACTCAACCATGTTCGAGGTAGCACATACCGACATAATTCTTTTAAACCAATCATTTGAAGAAAAACGTTTGAAGAAAAGTAAAAGATCTGATAACGTACAATGAAAAGTTGTAATCATTCCATTACAAAAAGTATATTACAAGGGGATAGAAATACGCCCACAAAAAAAAGAGAATACAAAAACTAAGTACACGGTACTACTCCACGCCGTCCCCACCTTCATCGCCATTTCCCTCTCCACCATCTGGATACTCGTCATCGTACCAAGCGTCCTTCTCAATCCCGTCCAGCTCGTCCTCACCATTATCCGCCCTAGACGTAGCAGGGTCGAAGCCACATGCAACTCGAGCTTCACGCGCCTTAGCACGAGCACCCTTAAACTCAACATGAGTAATCTTTTTAGCCGCCATCAAATCTCTAAAGATATCCAACTGGGCCTCAGCATGGATCCAATTTTCATATGAATCCTGCGGCACGTCGGGAAAGGAGGAAGTATGAGAGGAGGATGGCCGAGCCAACAACTGCATCTTCTCGGCCTCAAGAGCAGCGACCTTATCATTTAAATCGGAGATCTCCCCTTCAAGTTTGCCAATATGCTCATCGAGACGGGCCTCCCTAAGTGTGGCCGCCCCAGCCTTACGCTCCCGTTCGGATTGAAGAACACGAACGGCCTCATCCATCACCGCCACTTTGACCAAAGCCGCCTTCTTGGGTTCATCGACCTTGCCTAATTCTATTGTCGCCTCAACCAGTTCATCACTCAAGGCACTGAATTGGGTCGATCTTTGCTCAAGCTATGCTCGCAGGGATGCCAGCTTGGTCTGAATATCTGCGCATTTTGCCGCAACCCCCCTGCTCACCTCAAGCTCGCTGCACTTTCGAATAACCCTCACACGTTCTTCGTTGTTTTGCTTCAACTCGTCTCTAAGAGCCTGGAAGCTGCCATCCCTGCCGAGCAAAAGATATAGTGCATGATGTTTTGAGTGTTACTCACGGTACTTCAATTCCATTTTCTTGAAAATAGCCCTTTTCCTCTCTTCTCGACAGGCGCACTCGATCTCCAAAATGAGGGTCTAGCAAAGAGAAAACAGGAGAAAAGAGTTAGTAAAAATAAAGGAGAAAATGAGAAGATACAGAGAGTAGTAACCAGAATACTTACCCGTAGGGCCATCCCCGATATACCCAACGAAAGGGAGTCATCGTTTAGCGTCTGTAACGTCGACGCCTCGGCACAAGAACACAGCGGACCCAAGTCAGGGACTACGCTCTCCGTGCGCTTCAACAGATCTAGGTCGAGGGGGATGATTATGTTGTGGGTGGCCCCCTCCGTCCTAACCTGCACCCGGGTAAACCCTTCGTTGTACCTTCTGACCTTTTCAGGGTCAATGTCGGAACCGTATTCGTAACCATCTATGGTTACGTTCTTCCTCCTCACCTCGGTAAAATAAGGGACACCGACATGCCTTGATGGCGATGGATCACTCGATGGTACAACCTCAACCTCATTGGCTCGCTCATCTTTTCCCCCAACAGCCTTACGCAGGTCGACAATGTTCATATTTTCCAAAGGGGGCTGAATCTTAGTGTCCAAGGACACGCCACCCTCAAACGCAATCGTGGCCTGGTTGGGACCACCCATTGTTAACCCATCGGTCTCTGCCACCTCACCGCTAAAGTCTATCCTTCGCTTTTTTATCAGCGAAGCTACTTCCTCTTCACTTGGCGACGACTCGTTCAATAAGTGAAAAACAGGAGGAGTGGGAATCCCCACCGATGGAGCTGCCATACGGAGGCTAGGTTTACGTGTAGCCGGAGTCAGGGAAGGATCCAGTGTCTGAGTAGGCTCACCTACGGCCGCATCGAGCAACTACCCTTCGGAAGCACCCGATTGGCGGAAGGTAGGGGTAGGGGCTTTCTTCTTCGTTGAAGGCCTCCGACCTGATACAAAGAAATTCAGTTCTAACAAAAGAAAAAAAAGAGGGGAAATCATGATTACATAGAATCAACAAAGGCCAAATTGAAGATTCACCAGTTGCAGAAGGCATGTGATCGAATTTCTTATGGAATGACAACGCTCATGAACCCCCATCGTGCAGGGCAAAATCTGGTTCACCCAGTCTCGAATGTCAGCGATCAACGTGGGGGGCTCCCTTTCGGCTGCACAGAAGAAAAGGAAGATCAGTAAGGTTATCGACAAAACAAAATGAAACAAGTTAAGGGATCGGTAGAAGGAGATGCTTACGAGAAAAATTCCACACTTCGGGGAATCCACTGGGATCCGTTACCACGTGCTCAGTTTTGACGTAAAAGAAGTGAAAATTGAAATGATGGTTGGCTCTGTCGTCTATCTTCACGACCAATTTTTTGGTCCCACGATGGCGAAGATGCAAAATCGTACCTTTGAGGAAGTTTGGTGCGAAGAGGTGTAGCAGGTGACGAAGTTAAACTCCGTGGTTGGCCAGTTCAGCGTACTTCGCCAGCATCAAGAAAATTTGTAGATATACGGAGAGAGCTAGGCCGGGAAGACCTGGTAATATCGGTAGAACTCCTCCGCCAGTGGAGGAAGAGGAAGAGAGTAGCCTACCCGGAACGGGTATGCGTAGAAGGCGCAATACCTGGGTCGATGGACTTGAACCACGTCGTTACCGGCCGAAACCAGGTCGATGCAGGCAGGAATATTGTACTTGACCCTTAGTTCGGCCAGGAAGACCTCGTCCAGTTCGGAGAGTACAGATTCAGGTTCTTCCGCCGCCGATTTTGAGAAATCCGACCTGGCTTTGTCATTACGAGGAACAATCTCGTCCATAGTAGGAAAGTTGTCATCATCGGCAACGACAACAATATCATCTTCATGAGGAGGAATCCTTACTAAAAGCGGTGTTGGTTCAAACGAAACGTCAGAGGAATAAGAGGTGGTTTCCATATTTGGTTAACCAAAAGAATATGGTTTCAAGGAGAAGCAGGAATTGCATAAATCGCTCAAACCAGAGATTGCAAAAACCAGAAGCAAGCTGAAACAAGAACGCAGGAAGGAGAAGAAAGTGATGAGAAACAAAAGCTTAGAGAATGAGATAATGTAAAGTTTGGCTTAAGGGGCTCTCCACTGGTATTTATAAGAGAACAAGCACTCGAATCGAGAATGCCAATTGTCAGTTGCACGGGAATCGAAATGACAAAGGCACATGAAATGATGCGACGCCTTGGGAAGACGCATAATGATGATACCTACAACAATGATGTCACCCTAAGCTTACGTCAAAAAGTTGTGGTTCTTGAAGTGCCACGTTGTCATCCCGTACAAACTCCTTCCCACTCAATCTCCTCCATCCGAATTTCTCAAGCACGACCGGCGATGTTCGCTAAGCGAGGTCAATCAAAGGATGACCTTGCTAAGCGGAGGGACTAACTGTATGGGTCAAAATCAGATTGAGGATCAAGCCGTGCAGAATTGGACGAGGAGAGCAACTCACAAATTATCACTAGTGGCGTGGTCGTGGTCGACCAGTAATCTCATGAGTCGAACAGCTCGACAACTGGTCACGATCGAGGTTGAGTTGTAGAGTTTGAAATAACGGCTAGTTTTATATTGGGATCTACAGGGGGATATTCTACCGAATATCGTCTCTGTTTGTACTTTTAGGGTTCTTTGAGAATATCTCATACAAATAGAAATAAAGAAGGGAGAAAAACAAGTAATATTCCATATGATAAGAACACTTGTAAAAGGATAAGCTCTCTGAGAAAATACAAATAACTACATTTCACCAAAAATCAACCTTTATGTGAACTATTCTATTGTCATTTCCATCAAATCCAAGAAAGCGCATAATATTCTATCATACGTGTGTCATTCATCATTGTTAGAGGAAGAAATATTTCACCCTCTTCAATATTGGGTGAGGCTTCTCCTCTATTTACATTTATTGCTTGCTCTATTTACATAATGTTACATCTGGTCACATTTATTGTCCAGATCTCATTCCGAGTATACTGTTGTTTACGTTATTCGTCACAGATCTAGAACTATTAGCTTTAACTAGGATTGACCCTCTTTAATAACTCATTAATTAGTTTAACCAAGGATTAACTTATTTTTTTGTCAAACAGTAATACCAATATACCATAATCAAACAACCCCACTAGAAAACTTCTGTTCAGCGATAAGCGAATTATTAACAAATAAAAATAAACGTGATTCTCAAAAAAAAAAATGCATATAACTTTTTCCTCACATAATTACCAAGGAGTAAGAAAAGCTCAATTGAGCAGTATAGGCTTGAAATTTCAATATCATGCACTACATGTCCAATTGGGAAGAGCGACATCCTTTGGTCTAATGTAAATGGTAAAATTTGGCGAGATAGCTTGTAAAAAGTCCGGCATTGTTATCCTCTCAGCTGATTGATGTAATTTTCTTTTGATTCTATCCTTAAAAATATAGTTTAACATTCAGAGCGAGGCGTGCAGATTAATCAGAAGCAGCTTTCTTCAAACTTGCAACGTACGTCAAATATATAGTCCACGCGTAGGAAAATGAACTATTAATCAACGGCTGCCAAAGAACATTACCAAATTATTAGACTGAGATATATACAAGGAGTTGAAGCGAGCATTTTTCTAATGAAGTAAGATTATGAAATGTGAATACCTGCAAATGGACAGGGATTACTTTATATGTCAAGAAATCACACATCGGCCAGTACATTAGTCCCTTAATCATTGTAGGGAGCATGTCGCGCTTCAACCTTGCAGTGATTTCTTCCCCGTTTTCACCTGAACATTACCAGAAAGAAAAAAGATTCAAAGAATTAGAACAATGTTGAAAGAAATGAAATCGCAAGTCAAAAAGAAAGGACAAATATGTACCTTGTAGAGCTGCATTGAAAGAGAAGAAAGCAGAATTAATGAGAGGCCCATAAGCAAACTGTCCTATCAACAATTTCTTCAACATAGAAACTACATCTCTCTTTGGTAATACTTTGCCCATATAGTTAAACCAGAGATGTTGTGTTGTTCCTAAGATGATCAATCCAAAACCAGCCATACGTAGAGTCCTTACTATATCTAGTGAATCCGTAGACGATATTGTTACCACCTGACCAATAAAAATCCCATTATTATACCACCAAAAAAAGATTCAAACTTTACTCAAATTTTCAATTATCTGACCAAATCATAAATAACAACTATGACGATGACACAATCGGTTATAGAGATGGATGTACTGTATACTGAACTTAATATTTTCGACACTAAGCATAATATATACTATGCAGGGCTGGCTCTAACAGCGCATGGGGTAAGGCAAGTGCCTCAGGCCTCCAATTGTTTGGGCCCCATTTTTTAGGAATACTATATATTTTATAGGTTTATAGTTTTTTTTTTTTTAATAATATATATATATATATATATATATATATATATATAAGTACTTTTTATATAAAAAGAAAGAAAAAATTGTAAATATATTAATAAAGTAAAGCTTAAAATAGTAAAAAAATAGTTGTCACTTTGATTTGATTTTACAACTCTACTTTTTACTATTCTTCCCAAGTAATCCCAACCCAATGTTTCAATTTCATTTCATTCTTCATATTCGAGAAGACATATCTTATTCATTCCTCTTTATTCATGCTCATCTTCTTAGTTTGTTCTATTAGATATCTTTCTTTCTCCAAGACTCCAACAAGCCAACAACTAGATATTTTGGAATCAAAGTCTTCAAACTTCTTGAATTAGTCGATCATCGAGTAATATCATTCTAACTTTCTTTAGTGTTATTTGCATTTGTTATTTATTATTTTATTAATTTTAGTCTGTACATATTGTTTAATTTTAAGAAAAAATATATAAATATGTCAACAAGAAAATATGCATCCGATTATTCAAAACCATTTTGACACAAATAGCTAGAAGAATAGATTTTAAATAAAAATATATATTATAACGTTCCTATAAATACTTAGGTTCATATTAAACTTTCGCCTTAGGCCTCACGTACGCTTGAGCCGCCCCTGATACTATGTTATAATTACTAAAACTTCAACAAATTATTAAGTTCTAAACCCATGATAATAAAAGTGCAAAGGCTTAGGTGGTGACTAGTGAGAACACAAATATTGAAACTATCAAATTTAAATACTGAATACATCTCTGACCGAGTATGATCATCTATTCATCTAGCTATATTTGAACCTGTTACATGCCAAACACAAAATTTAAAAAATGACAGAATTGAGGAAAACAAGAATACCTGAGAAGTAACATCGGCAACAACATATATAATAGCAGAAGAAATAGATTTGGTGATAATTGGACGAGACTCAAGAGCTCCTAAATACCAAGCCAAGAATCCCATCTTGTTATTTGCACATTCAGAAGATGAAACTGATGTGCGAAGAAAAGTTAGAAATGAAAGAAAATGAGTTTTAGGGACTTTAGTTGCAGTAGTGTTCATTGATCGAGCGGAATAAGCTCTACATTGTTGATATTGCGAAAAAAACTGACGCTGTGAGTGATGAACTATGCTGCGTTTGGCTAACTTGGTTAGTAAATTGATACCCATTTTTTCTTCTTAATTTAGAAGGTTCTGTTTTGTGAGTTTTCCTAGTCTTATGGAGAACTTTATATAGCCTTTTGGGGGAACCAAAAATGGCGGGGATTTGCTTTTTAAGGATGCTGGAAAAGGGGAGAAAATTTTGACTTGGATCTATATGTTTCACTTGACTTTTTCGTTTACTCAATAGCTCAATTCTCGTGTCTGATTTTCAATACCAAAGATCTCGTATAATTATAGGAGTAATGTTGAAAGGGAACATGTTGTAGCACCGACAGATAGCTAAGTTGTCCTTGTTTTTTCTTTTCAAATGAAGAATATTAATTTTCGCAAACATATAATTTCACTTGGACCGCATAGTCCATTGTATTCGGTAAAATATGTTATATTAAATGATCGCATGAGAAAGTGATACATGGAGCCGAAAATAGTAGGCAGTCAGATGAGAAAGCAACGATCTCGTCTGTTACCGGAGAGAATGATACTCGTAAAGGTGACATAAATTCCCGCCACCCAGGTAGCATTTAATCAAGAATATTTTATAGCATTAAGTGTGTGGGCAGTTACAAAGAATATGACATTCACTGCCTACCATTATACAATTTTCAATGGCCCTCGTAATTGTCATTAAAGAGGGCTTGATCCTAGGACCTTGTTCCCTTGATGAAACTATATATAGTGAGCTCTATTATCATTGTAAAGGACACAAATAAACATATGCTACACTCTGTTCAAAGCTCAATATGATTCTATCATCATGCTCATTTACATCGTTATTATTGTCCCTGGAAGCCCTGCTTCTGGAATTACAATTTCTGTTGTTTTATCTATATCTCAAGGCTAAGTATTGCATTTTTATCTAATTTAATTATTATCTTGAGATCAAATTAATTCACTTTTCTTTAAACCACGTATAAATTCAATTGTAATATTTTACGGGTAAATAATTTGGCGCCCGTTGGGGGCTTAGACAGTTATGTAATCGAGTTGAACCTTGCATATATTACTAACTCATTTGATTATTTGTTCTTAGCAAAAAAAAAACATAAAAAATGGCATAAGATTCAGTCAGTAATAACGATGTTAACATCGCACACAATGTTGAGGTCCAAGGAAATCAGCCTCAGTACGAAGATTCAGTCAGTGATACCTGCAACGAGGGAAATGAGGCCCATCCAGTCCACGACAGACGGTATCCATGACATGTCATCGAAGCAGTTAGGATCTTGTAGGAGCAACAAGAGGCCATTATAGGCCATGTTATACGACAAGATAAGGTCATGACGAAGCTGAAGTAAGCGGCGGGTGCTTCCAAGAACGCGAATGGATGAGCTCCAGTTCCTCTCGGTGCTCCCACAAGTCAAACGACGCAGAGGGTCGACAACAAGACCTCGAGGAGCGAGGTCGGCTTTGATGGGGATGGGGGGAGCGGATCCGGTCACAACAATGAGAGAGATCCCTTTAAAATAAAACTCATGCGGTTTTTGAGGAAAGTAAACGCCCGAATGGATCAAATTCCGGGCGCACCACCAGTGTTGAAAAGGCCTGACTCAAAGAAGTACACACAACTGTCGTACAAACCAAGCCCGAACCAGAATTGATCCCAAAGCGCTTTGAAATGCCCGACGTGCCAAAGAATGATGGGACTTCAGATCCTCAAAAGTGTATCACCACCTATACAATGGCGGTGAAGGGGAACGACTTAGCTCCCGCGAGATTGAGTCAGTCTTACTGAAGAAATTTGGGGAGACTCTTACGAAGGGAGCCCTGACATGGTATTCGCTTCTGCCCAAGCATTCGTAGACTCCTTTGAGATGCTCGCGGACTCTTTCATCAAGGCCCATGTCGGGGCCAGAAAGATACAAGCCCTAAAGACCGATATATAAGGATTATAGAGGGAGTGTCCGAGTTGCTACTGGAATTTGTGACTAGATTCCAGAAGGAAAGGATGTTGCTATCGGTCGTACCGGATGAATGGGTGTCTCAAACATTCACCAAAGATATGAATCCGAGAAGCTCCGACGCTTCCCAGAAGTTGAAAGAAAGTTTGCTCGAGTTCTAGGCAACAACTTGGGCAGATGTTCACAATCGGTACGAGTCAAAGATAAGGATTGAGGATGATCATCTCGGTTTCTCGACGTCGGCCAAGGGTCGGGACCGGGAGAAAAATAAAGAGAAATTGAAATTTGATTTCGACATAGATCGATAGTCGTCAAAGAGTCGGTTTTTGCCCTTCGAACGGGCTGAGGGACGTGGAAAAAGTTTCTGATCGGCAGATAGATTCACTACCGATATGAGAGCTGATCGTGGACGAAACAACAGGTCGTTACAAGATAAGGAAACGTCAGATTCTTGAGATTCTTCCTACCACAGGCTTTCCGAATACAACTTCAACATCCGCGTAGTGGAACTAGTGTCGTCCATGAAAAACATTAAAGAAGCACGGTTCCCGAAGCCAGTAAGATCCGATTCTAGACAAAGAAATCCTAATTTGTGTTATGAATACCACGGGACAAACGGTCACCGGACTGGGGACTGCCAGTATCTGCGTGAAGAGGTGGTGACATTGCTGAAAAATGACCATCTCAGGGAATGTTTGAGTGGTCGGGATAAAAATAATTACGGCCGCAATCGCGATAACGCTGAGTCTTCGAAAGCAGGAGAGGATCCTCCATGTTTTACGATCAACATGATTTTCGGGGGGAACGATATTAATGGCGTGATATTTTTCGGCGGCAAACAAGACAAAATTGTCACTAACCCACAGCAATAGACTCCGGGAAGTCGCCGAGGACGACATTACTTTCACGGAGGAAAATGCAGATGGACTGCTGCCACCGCGTAACGACACCCTGATAATCTCTCTAAACGTCTTAGATTTTAAAATTAAACGTGTTTTGGTGGATCCTGGAAGTTCGGCCAATATTATCCAATGGACAACGTTGGATCAAGCGAAGCTCAATTAAAGTATCATCCCGGCCACAAAACTCCTCGCCATGTTCAATCTGGCAAGAGTGACAACCCGGGGAGAGATCCTGCTGTCCACGAATGTCGAGGGGGTGATGAAGATGACCCTTTTGAGGTAGTGGACGATGATTTGAGTTACAATATCATCCTGGGGAGACCGTGTTTGCACGAGATGAAGGATGTGCCATCAACATATCACCAGTTGCTGAATTTCCCAACTTCCGAGGGAATTAAACAAATAAGAGGTGACTAACTAGCAGCAAGTGAGACAACTGCAATCTCAATCTCCAGCAGTAAAGGGAAGGAGCCTAGGGCATAGCAATTACGGGAATCGACGCCTACTTCCGAGCCAAGAAAAATCAACCAGGGGAAAAGTCGTCGGAATCCTATCAAGTACCAAGGTATTTCGAGGTACCAGAAGAGACGGACACAACAAAATTAACAGCGGAAGAACTGGCATAAGTTGCATTGTTCGAAAAATTCTTAGAGAGAAAGTTCCACTTGGGTACAGGACTAGACCCCGAGCTCACATATGAATTTATTAAATTCCTTTAAATTTAATGTCAATTGTTTTGCATGGTCGCATGCTGATGGGATGTATTCTGTTTTGATGATCTACTAAACTTTCATGTGAAGAACAAGATAAAAAACCTGATATGTAGCCAGCACAACCAGTCAGCTTTAACTCAAGAATTCTGGACAGTGTACAGTTGAACTCACAGGGAACAGCTGAGGGACCCGATCCCTTGACTGTCTCACAGACGAAAGTACAAGTCAACTCTACAGCTAAAAGCTGTGACATAAAAGTGACTGCCTGCAACTGTACATGCTACAGTGCAGTAACAGTGCAACAGTCACTTCCTATTGATTGAGAAGTGTACTATCTAGGCATGGGCATCCTCCTTTGGATGTCCTGGGGTTATAATATCTTGTTCTGGAGACAAACAAGATATTCACATGAGCATTTACTAAAAATATTCTCTCAAACATTGAATAGGGCTCTAGCATTGAAGACTCAAGTGTGTCAAGAGCAAGAAGACAACTCCACTAAGACGGACCAATTTCACCTTGTGTTGTTAGTGTCCTTAGTTGAGTTGTAATCTTGCATTTTGGTTTTCATTGTATCCTATTTGCTTTTGTAGAAGCACGACGTTAGGAATCTCTCAACCATAAACCTTGTGTTTTTGTGTTGTGACTAGTATAGTCATAAGTGAAAAGTCTGTGTAACTAGTGAGTGACAAAATGGCTTGTAATAGGCATTACAAGTTAGTGTGTTAAATTCTTTGTAAGAAAGTCATTACAAAGTGGCTTGTAATAGTTTAGATTACAAGTTAGTGAAGTTGAAATCCTACAAGTGTAGGTCGTGGTTTTTGTCCCCTTGAGTTGGGATTTTCCACGTAAAAATCCTGTGTCTCTTTTACTTGCTTTCTTCGTGTACTCTTCTGAGGAAACTGGTTGAGGACCAGGTTTCTCTACTGGTTTGTGGACGCATAGAAACTATCAATTGGTATTAGAGTAGGTTCTTTCTAAACGGTTAACACCTAGAAATGATCTCTAATGGCTGCTCCAGCAAACTTTGAAGAAGGACAATCAACATATCGACCTCTTAGATTCAATGGTCAATACTATGGGAGGTGGAAAATCCGTATGCACGACTTCATAATGGCTGAAGATTCAGAGCTATGGGACATCATCTGTGATGGTCCTCATGTTCCTATGAACAAGGTAGGAGAACTAGGTCTATTGGTGCTAAAGACCAGGAAGGAGTTCAACAATGTTGACAGAAAAGCAGTGGAAAAGAACTTTCGTGCAAAGAAAATTCTGGTATACGGTATAAGACCTGACGAGTACAACAAGATCTCAGCATGTCAATCAGCCAAAGAAATTTAGGAAGCTTTGCAAATAGCTCATGAAGGAACGACACAAGTGAAGCAGTCCAAAATCGACATGCTCACTACTGAGTATGAACTGTTCATGATGAAGGACGATGAATCTATATAAGATATGCATACTAGATTCACCTCCATCGTTAATGAGCTTCACTCACTAGGAAAGGTCATTCCTAGAAACAAGCTAGTGCGAAAGATTCTGAGTGTTCTGCCTAGCTCCTGGGAAAGCAAAGTAAATTTTATCACTGAAGATAAAGACTTGCAAACTCTAACAATGGATGAGTTGATTGGAAATCTGAAAACATATGAGATGAAAAGGAAGAAGGATAGTGAAAGAAGAGAACCTAAGAAGGAGAAGAACCTGGTTCTTCAAGTTGAAAAGAATGAGTCAAGCGAAGAGGACAATGACATGGCTTATCTCACTAAAAGATTCCAGAAGATGGTTTGAAGGAACATGGGAATACCAAGAAGAGGCAGCTCAGGCAAACCTAGAAACCATGATTTGTGTCATAAGTGTGGTAAGCTCGGACACTTCATAAAAGACTGACCGCTCCTGAAGCAGGAGCCCTACAAGCACAACTCTGACAAAGCTGCAAAGAGGAACCAGGTTCCTGACAAAAGATTCAGCAGAAAAAATGCAGCTGACAACGTTGTGAAACATGCCCTTGCTGCATGGGGAGATTTGTCAAGCGAATCAAAAGAGGAACCTGAAGAAGAAAACAACTCCATGATGGCAGTAGAGAACAAGTCCAAAGAGTACGACTCACTATTTGCTCTTATGGCTCAGCCTGATGACGAAGAAGAAGATGACAAAGATGAGGTAAACTTTAGGGACGTTCAGAGAAATCTGAAGTCTTACTCTCCTAAATAATTAATGTCATTGTCCAATGTTCTCATTGATGCTTACTACAACTTAGTTGAAGATAAGGACACCCTGACCATGGAACTAGGTGAAGTCGAACAAACTTGAGATGATCTAGTTGTGTGTGTGGTAGATTTGAAAGAAACCACAAGTGATCTTGAAATAGAGAAAGAATCTCTAAATTGTAAAATCAACAGTGTTGAAAATGAGAGAGATGACCTAGTGGCGGTGGTTGTGGACCTAAAAGAGACCATAAAAAACCTTGAAAAAGAAAAGGAAGTGCTAGAAGAAAAAACAAGAAAGATAGAAAATGAGAGAGATGACCTAGTGGCGGTGGTTGTGGACCTAAAAGAGACCATAAAAAACCTTGAAAAAGAAAAGGAAGTGCTAGAAGAAAAAACAAGAAAGATAGAAAATGAGAGAGATAATCTAACCGTAGTGATAGTATACTTGAGAGAAACAGTGGAAAATCTGAGTAATGAAAAGAATATCCTGAGTGAGAGGATCAATGCAGTTGAGCAGGAAAGAGATGATCTTCTAGTGGTGATCACAGACTTAGAAGAAATTATTAAGGGACTTAAACTAGAACCTGGTGCCTCAGGCTTGGATAAAGGAAAAGAAATAGCTAGTGAAAAACACATCAAGCTTGAAAAGGAACTGAATGATGTCAAAACAAGTCTGTGCCGTGAGCTTGAGAAAAACAGGCCGTTGCAAACTAAAATGAGCAAATTAAAATTTGATCTTAAAAAATCACTAAATTGGACCTGGTCCACGGATGCTGTCACTGCCATGTACTTCAACAACAGTGGAAACAGGCAGAGAATTGGGTTCCAAAAGAAGAAAACTCCTTACAACCTTCACATCAAGTATGTCACGGTCCCAGACAATTGGCTTTGTACCCATTGTGGAAACAACGGGCACTTCAAGGAAAGTTGCCCAACCAGGGATCAATCAGTTCAGAAAAACAGAATGTTTGCTGACAAGAGGAACACCAAGCAGGGACCAGGTCCCAGCAAGAAATATCAACTTCTGCCTGCATGGACTAGAAGATCACTTATTCATCCCTTTCCTAACTACAAGGGACCCAAAGTTGTTTGGGTTCCTACGTCTAACCCTTGATTTAATCGTGTAGGGATCAGTGAGAGGAACTGGACTACAGTGGATCATGGACAGCGGATGCTCAAAGCATATGACGGGAAACACCATGGATTTCTCTCCTTAAAGCCCTGCAGGGAGGAGATGTATCATTTGGAAACGGAAAGAAGGGATACATACTCAGTGTTGGAAGGGTTGGAAGATCTCTGGAGCACTCAATTGAAAATGTGTACTATGTGGATGGCTTGAAATATAGCCTATTGAGTGTCTCTCAAATTTGTGATAAAGGAAACAAAGTGGAATTCCTGTCAAAGGTATGCACTGTTACTAGCTTAGTAACTGGTGAAGTTGTGTTGATAGCCAAGAGACATAAGAACATCTATGTTGCTTATTTCGAATCATTGGAAGATGGTGAGGTAAACTGCTTGAAGGCAGTTGATCATGATGCAGAGCTATGGCATAGAAAACTGGGTCATGCTAGCTTTTTTCTCCTAAATAAGCTGGTACGGAAGGACTTGGTTCGTGGTCTGCCAAACTCCAAATTCAAAGAGCACAGAGTCTGTGATGCATGTGCCAAAGGAAAACATGTGAAATCATCATTTAAGCCTAAAAAGGATGTTAGCACATCTAGACCTCTTAAACTTCTTCACATGGATCTGTGTGGGCCCATGAGAATTCCAAGTAGAGGTGGAAAGAAGTACATCTACGTGATTGTGGATGACTACTCAAGATTCACTTGGACACTATTTATTAGAACAAAAGATGAGACATTTGAAGTATTTGTGGCTTTTGTCAAGAAAATCCAAGTGAAGATGGAATTGAAGGTAGCTTGCATCAGATCTGACCATGGGACTGAATTTGATAATGCAAAATTTGATGAGTTTTGCATTGAAAATTGAATCACACACAACTTCTTAGCTCCTAGGACTCCTCAGCAAAATGGATTAGTGGAAAGGAAGAACAGAACCCTGGAGATATGGCACACATAATGCTCATCGACGGTGGAATTGCAAAGAACTTCTGGGCAGAATCAATCAACATTGCATGCTACTTGGTGAACAGGTGTATGATCAGGTCCTTCCTAAACAAAACCCCCTATGAATTGCTCAATGGAAGAAAGCCAAAGATAACTCATCTGAGAGCCTTTGGATGCAAGTGCTATGTTCTGAATAATGGGAAAGATAACCTTGAAAAATTCGATGCCAAAAGTGATGAAGGTATCTTATTGGGATACTCTTCTCAAAGCAAAGCATACAAATTATACAACAAGAGAACTCAATGCATAGAATAAAGTGTTCATGTGCTATTCAACGAGACTCCTTCCTCAAATAGGGATGGAAATGGTGATGATCAAGACAATGAACCACTCCTGGTTCCTGGAGAGATATCTGACGTCTCAAATGGCAAAGCTGACATGATGAGCCAAACTAAAGAGACAAGTGAAGGCAATGCAACCTGTTCCTCCAGTTCACAGGAGGAACCTGGTACCACAATCTCTCCTACTGAAGCTGAAGAAAGAGTCGGAGATGCTGTGGAAGGTACTCCACTGGTAGCAGAACTAGAAGTGCAGGGAAACTCCTCTGATCTACCAAGTTCCTCCCCACATCAAATACACGTTCCAAATTGGAAACATAAAATCTCTCATACCCTTGATAACATAATCACTCCCCTTGATTCGGAGTCCAAACCAGATCCAAAACCAGAAACTCCCTAGCCTTCTCGGCCTTTCTATCCCAAATAGAACAAAAAAAATATCAAGGAAGCTCTAAAGGATGCAGATTGGATTACTACTATGCAGGAGGAGCTCCATCAGTTTGAAAGAAACAAAGTCTGGTACCTCGACCCTCAGATAGAACCATCATAGGAATCAGGTGGGTGTTCAGGAACAAACTGGATGAGAACGGGAAAACAACTAGAAATAAAGCAAGGCTTGTTGTTTAGGGTTACAATCAAGAGGAAGGGATTGATTATGATGAAACATTTTCTCCTGTTGCTCGCATGGAAGCCATTCGGATTCTCATTGCTTTTGCATCTCATATGGAATTCACCTTATTCCAAATGGATGTGAAAAGTGCTTTCTTGAATGGGTATCTCAAGGAAGAAGTATATGTCAAGCAACCTCCTAGGTTTGAAAGTTTATGATCATCCAGAGTATGTCTTCAAACTGGACAAGGCTTTGTATGGTCTGAAGCAAGCCCCCAGATCTTGGTATGAGAGGCTTTCCAAGTTCCTACTGCATAACGGATTCACTCGAGGAAAGATTGACAACACCCTGTTTCTAAAGAAACAAGGAAGGAACCTTCTCATTGTCCAGGTATATGTGGATGATATTATCTTTGGGGCTACAGCAGACTCACTGTGTAAGGAATTTGCCAAGCTTATGGGTAGTGAGTTTGAGATGAGTATGATGGGGGAACTGAACTTCTTTCTGGGTCTTCAAGTGAAACAATCCACAAAAGGAACTTGCACCAGTCAACAGAAGTACATCAAGGAGCTGCTCAAGAAATTCGACATGGCGTATTCAAAGGTGATTGATACACCTATTGCAGTGGCAACCAAGCTTGACATGGATGACTCTGGATCTCCTGTAAACCAAACAATGTACAGGGGAATCATTGGCTCTCTACTCTACCTCACTGCAAGCAAGCCAGATATCGTGTTCAGTGTAGGATTATGTGCAAGATTTCAATCAAATCCTAAGGAGTCTCATCTAAAGGCTGCCAAAAGAATCCTACGTTATCTCAAAGGCACACAGGACCTGGTCCTATACTATCCCTCGGGTGATAATTTCAATCTTGTTGGTTATGCTGACGCTGATTATGCAGGTTATCTAGTGGACATGAAAAGCACTTCAGGGATGGCTCATTTACTTGGATCTTTCCTAATCTCTTGGGGTACAAGGAAGCAAAACTCAGTGGCCCTGTCCACAGCCGAAGCAGAATATGTTGCAGCTACATACTACTGTGCTCAGCTATTGTGGATCAAACAACAATTGGAAGACTTTGGAGTATACATTGACAGCGTACCTCTTCTTTGTGACAACACCAGTGCTCTTAACATGGCAAAGAACCCGGTTCAACACAAGAGAACTAAGCATATCGATGTGAGACATCACTTCCTCAGAGATAACGTTGAGAAGGGGCACATCTGCATGAAGTTTTGCTGTACTGGAGATCAGCTTGCGGATATCTTTACCAAGGCACAGGGTAGGGAGAATTTTGAGAAAAATAGAATGGCACTTGGGCTGCTGAGATCTAATTAGGAACCTGGTTCCCTCACCTTGGCTATGAGAGTCACACTCAGGTACAGATAGCTAAAGTGTTTTCTGACGAAGTCTAACTCACATCAATACCGTTGCAGGTAGACACGTATGATGATTACAGACTTTAAAGGTATGACATGGTAGAACAAAAGAAGGCTGAGCAACCTTTTCAAGAAAAACAGGTATGAGACCTGGTCCCTCTACCATATGTTAGTAGTCATGTGTATTCTCTACCTTGTTCAAAAGGCAACGAAATTAATTACTGCTGCCACATCATCCGCCTTTTCAGTAACCGAGTCTATCACGTCTATCACTCCACCCTTTCAACTCCCTCTGCACGTTTTCTCTTCCCCAAACACCTACTGTCATTTGAACATGTTCCTCTTCCCTCTCATTATTACACTCTCTTATAAAACTTCCTAGTCTCTAACCTCTCCTTAAACACCTTCTCTCATTCCCTCTTTTCTTGAAAAAGAACCTCCTCTCTGAAGCTTTTCTCACTCGTCAGCAATGGCCGACACAAATACACCTTCTCTCTCTCCTACCTCTGATCCCAACCTAGTTTCAGTGGAGGATCAGTCCTCCTCTCTCCTAGAGGTTTTCATCTATGTACCTGATTCCTCCTTACTCCCTGCAGAAACTTCCCCTCCTCCAACACCCATTGTTTCTTCTTCTTCATCTGAACCACCAAAAGAAACCCCAGTCGCTGACGCTTCTCAGAACTCTGAAGTCTTAGAGGACGATCCTGACCAGTACCTTAACTCCTCTCTCCTCGATTCCTCTACTCCTATGGAGTCTCCGGAAAAAGAGACGGCCAAAAACATAATGGCCATTGCCTCTGAGAACCTTCCCTTAGAAGGGGCTCCTTCTCTTCCTGAAACTCAGGGAGCAGATCCTTCCTTTCTAGGGGATGAGGGGACCATGGTCTTATTTGAGTCAACCGTCCATGAGACTGTGTAAGACAAATCTGGTGAGGAACCTAGTTCTCCTCTCCAAAGGACTCCCCAGGAACCCATCTTGTATACTCTTCCTCTAGAGTCCATTCCTCTTTTTTCTAATCCCAAAAATGAAGATGATAAGGATGAAATGGTCTTGAGTGCCCGCTTTAAGCTCCGTTAGAGAGTGAGTATTCCTGAATCTTCTGTGAAGCGACCATCTACACGGTTGCAGAAAAAGGAAGCCCTTGACTCAGCTCTTGAGAAAAGCAAGAAAAGCAGTAAGAAGAAGAGGCTGATGAAGGAACGTGAAGTGGTAGTGGATGAAGCTATACCAGTAGTTGAAGTAGAAGAGGAAAATGCAGAGGAACCTAGTTCCTTGGCGGGGAGAACATCTCTTTCAAAGAAGTCTTTTCCTAAGATTGTAGTTGAAGGACAAAAGAAACAGCGTCTGTCACCCACAAAAGTTGGTGGGAAGCTTAAGAAAGGTGAAGCCGGTGAAGCGAGTGTTAGGAAGTCTATAACTGCAAAAAGTGCAAAGGGAAAATCTGTGCAAGTGTCTGGTAAACGAAAAAGGGAGTTGGAAACAGTTGGGGGACCTAGTTCTAAGAAAACAATATCAAGTGGTAGTGGGAAGTGGAAGGAAAATGTTCTAAGTCAGAGATGTTGTGGGGTCGCATGTTTGACCCTGAGATCTATGAGATGGCAGGAATGAGCCAACTGATGGCTATGGTCGAGTTTCAGAAGTGGGAGAACTTATTCAATGTGAGTGTGCCCCAAGTTTTTGAAGGTGCAGTGAGAGAGTTTTATGCAAGTTTCTGGACTTCTGCTGAGGGTCATGTTTGTGCTGTGGTGGAAGGTACTGATTTTGTCTTCGATGATGCCGCTCTGGGAACAATTCTCAATGTTCCATCTAAGGGACTGTCTTCAGTGGATCCTGAAATGCATGCTTGTGAGGGAAATTTTAGGAGAGCTATTGTTAAGCCCAAAACAATCCAGCAGAAGGAACGAGTCCATAAGAAAGCCATGCTACCTCTTTACCAGATTCTCTTTGAACTGGTAAATAAGGTTCTTCTTCCCCGTGCTGAGAGGCGATCCATTGCCTCCAGGGCTGATCTGATTTTAACGGAAGCTCTTGACTCCTTTAAACCAATCAACTTGCCTGCTCTCATGATTGAACATATGGAGAAGGTTTTAAAGGTCAAGGATGGAAATCATGGGCTCCCTTATGGTTTCCTACTTACTCGGGTCTTTGAGTTTTATAAAGTGCCTGTTAAGAACCCCCGAGTAGGGACCCGCAAGAAGACTTTTTTGAAGACGACCCTTGAGAAATGTGAGTGCTTTGAGAAGGCTGGGGGCAGCAATTCGACCATATCTCAGTTGATCAATGCGCTGAATGCTGCAAATGACGTGATCAAGAGGCTGAAGGCTCAGATTGCTATATTGGAGGCTCAATCCAGTCAAGCTATTGGGGAACCTGGTACTGTTGTTTCCTTAAATGAAGAAGTTGCCCGCTTGACAAAGGATAACTCTAAGCTTCGGCAGCAGGTTGAGAACCTGCAGGAGAAACTGCTAGAGGAACAGTCATCTGTCAATGCCCGCATGGATTTGGTTCTCCGGGCCCTTGCTGCCTCATCCTCCAAGCCTCCATCTTCTAGTGCCCCCTAGGCCTCTGTCATATCCCGTCTGTTTGTTGATGATGTTGTGGTTACCAGTTTTTATTTTTGTTTTTCTATTGGTATTTGGATCCCACCTGATTGCTCCCGCCTGTAAAAGTCCAAATTAAGTCTTTGCTATCCCAAGCAAAGACTTCTCTATGTTTAAAAATCTTTTGTCATGAATGAAACTCAGTCTTTCTTATGTTCTATTTACTGCCTTTCTACCTTTCTATTTTGTTTTCTATCATGTTGTGTGCACATAAGGGGCATGAGTTAGCTTTGTTGGACTTCTTTACGCTTTCTAACTTGTGCCTTTTTATGATGCCAAAAGGGGGAAGTTAAAGGTTAAGGGGATAATTGATGGCAGGGACTAAGGGGGAAGCACATAGATAGGGGGAACAAAATGGGGATCTGGTCTCTTATCTGGGAATGATAGTATATATAACTGCTCACCAATTATAAAAGTTTGTCATCATCAAAAAGGGGGAAATTGATGGGCTGTATTCTGTTTTGATGATCTAACAAACTTTCATGTGAAGAACCAGATAAAGAACCTGATATGTAGCCAGCACAGCCAGTCAGCTTTAACTCAAGAATTCTGGACAGTGTACGGTTGAACTCACAGGGAATAGCTGAGGGACCCGATCCCTTGACAGTCTCACAGACAAAAGTACAATTCAACTCTACCGCTGGAAAGCTGTGACAGAAAAGTGACTGCCTGTAGCTGTACATGCTACAATGTAGTAACAGTGCAACAGTCACTTCCTATTGGTTGAGAAGTGTACTATCTAGGTATGGGCATCCTCCTTGGGATGTCCTAGGGTTATAATATCTTGTTTTGGAGACAAACAAGATATTCACTTGAGCATTTACTAAAAACATTCTCTCAAACATTGAAGAGGGATCTAGCATTGAAGACTCAAGTGTGTCAAGAGCAAGAAGACAACTCCACTAAGACGGACCAATTTCACCTTGTGTTGTTAGCGTCCTTAGTTGAGTTGTAATCTTGCATTTTGTTTTTATTGTATCCTATTTGCTTTTGTAGAAGCACGGCATTAGGAATCTCTCAACCATAAACCTTGTGTGGTTGTGTTGTGACTAGTATAGTCATAAGTGAAAAGTCTTTGTAACTAGTGAGTGACAAAGTGTCTTGTAATAGGCATTACAAGTTAGTGTGTTAAAGTCTTCGTAAGAAAGTCATTACAAAGTGGCTTGTAATAGTTTAGATTACAAGTTAGTGAAGTTGAAATCCTACAAGTGTAGGTCGTGGTTTTTTCCCCCTTGAGTTGGGATTTTTCCACGTAAAAATTCCGTGTCTCTTTTACTTGCTTTCTTCGTGTACTCTTCTGAGGGAACAGGTTGAGGACAAGGTCTCTCTACTGGTTGGTGGACTCACAGAAACTATCACATGCAGATATAACAGGTATCCCTCCAGAAGTGGTTGTGCACAAGTTAAGCCTGGATCCTAACATCCCTCCGATAAAACAGAAAAATATCATATTGCCAAGGTTAGAAACAAATTTGTCAAAGAAGAAGTAACTAGGTTGCTTGATATCGGTTCAATTCGAGAGATGATCATCTTAAACACTTGCAGGAAACTTTTGACAACTTAAGGAAGCATGACATGAAGCTTAACCTTGAGAAGTATGTGTTTGGGGGTCAACTCCGGTAAGTTCCTGAGATTTCTGGTGTCACAAAGGGGGATCGAAGTCAACCCCGATAAAATTAAAGCCATCGAAGACATCCCAGAACATTTGTCAAGCGTGAAGGAGATTCAAAGGTTAACAGGAAGATTGGCCGCTTTGAGAAGATTCATTTCACGGTCCTCATAGAAATGACATCATTTATTTTGCTGCTAAAAAAGAAGAACAACCTCAAATGGACCCCGGAGTGTCAGCAGGCTTTGAAAAGGTACTTGCCAAGTCCTCTGTTACTATCAAAACCGGAGGAAGGCGAACAATTATTGATCTACTTAGCGGTCTCGGAGGTAGCGATAAGTGTCGTTTTGGTATTTGAGGACTAAGGTGCGGAGTCTCCTATTTATTAGGTCAGTAAAAAATTTAACGGGAGCAGAAAATCGCTACTTACATCTGGGAAAATTGGCCTTAGCCCTTGTAGTCGTCGCTTAAAAGTTAAGGCCTTATTTCCAATGTCACCCGATAGCTGTGGTGACCACTTTTCCCTGCGGAATATTCTGCATTAACCCGAACTCTTAGGTAGGCTGGCCAAGTAGGCCCTCGAAATGAGCGAATTTGACATAAAATATAAACCCATCACTGCAATTAAGTGACAAGTTTTGACTGACTTTGTGGCCTCAGTCCGGGACTTTTACCTCTTCTACCAAAGAAGAAGTATTGGTGTCGGAATCGACATCAAGAGTTTGGGCCTTGTTCACGGATGGAGCATCCAATGTGAAAAAGTTCAGGCTTGGCATAGTATTGACCACGCCCTCTGGAGAAATCCTAAGGCAGGCCATAAGAACTGCTCATCTGACTAATAATGAATCGAAGTATGAAGCTTTAATTGCAGGGCTCGAATTGATCCGGGGATTGTACTCTTAGGTCATAGAAATCAAGTGCGATTCTCAGTTGGTGGTATATCAGGTCTACGGGATCTTCAAAGCCAAAGAGGAACGCATGGAACAATATGTAATGAAAGTCTAGGCTCTACTCGCTCGATTCAGGGAATGGTCAATTACACGCATCCTGAGGGAAGAGAATGCGGAAGCAAACACACTAACCAATCTGGGCTCGTATACAAAAAAGAAAGGATCGGACTCCAGTATGGTTGTGCAGTTTATGCACTCGGTGCTGGACGCAGATAGCTATCATGAATTAAACGCAACCAATTTAGTCTGGGACTGGAGAAATGGGATCATTGACTATCTCGAGCACGGAAAGTTTCCTGAAGATCCCTAGGCATCTCGGGTGCAAGGCAGTGCGATATAGTAAGATCTTTCCGAGGCTCGTTGGCCCGATGCTTGGGAACCTCCAAAGCTAACTATGTTATGCGAGAAGTCCATGTAGGAATCTGGGAAAATCACTCGACCACATATTCCTTGGCGTTATAGTTAATTAGGGCAGGATACTACTGGCCCCGGATGGAGCAGGATGCCAAAGCTTATGTTGAAAAATGTGATAAATGTCAACATTACGCATCGTTGGTACATCAATCGGCAGAGCCGATGCACTCGGTTTTGTCACCATAGCCATTCATGAAGTGGGGAATGGATATCGTTGGACCACTGCCACCAACCCCCGGTAAGGTAAGATTTTTTTTATTTTAACTGAATATTTTTCTAAGTGGGCCAAAGTAAGTCCTTATCAGAAGATCGACAAACGAGAAGTAGTAGATTTCTTATGGGAGAATATACTTTGGAGATTTTGAATACCAAAAGAGATAGCCTATGACAACGAGCCATAGTTTATAGGCGCAAAGGTCACAAAGTTCCTTGAAGACTTAAAAATCAAAAGGATCACATCATCACCTTATCATCCGTGCACAAATGGCCAAGCAGAATCAACAAACAAGGTGATCATACAAAATCTCAAAAAGAGATTGGAAACAACTAAGGGTAAATGGTCCGAAGAGTTTCAAGTAGTATTATGGGAGTATCGGATGACGGCCAAGTCAAGCACATGAGAAACTCCTTTCTCTCTCATGTACGGAGCAGAAGTTTTAATCTCAATGGAAGTAGGAAAGGCTACTCTGAGATATTTTGAGGCGAACAAAGAAACAAACAACTAAGCAATGTTGATCAAATTGGAGTTGCTCGATGAACGAATGGACTTAACGCATATAAGGATGGAAGCCCAAAAGCAGAGAATGGAAAGATATTACAATCGAAAAGCCAATCTCCATTTTTTTAAAGTGGGAGACTTGGTTTTACAGAGAGTAACTCAGAACACCCAGGAGCTCAATGAAGGGCGACATGGGAAGGCCCCTACCAGGTTTCAGCTGTCACCGGAAAAAGGGTCATACGAGTTGGAAAATCAAGACGGAGAAAAGTTTCCAAGCAACTAGAACGTGGAACACCTCAAAAGATACTATTGCTGATGAGCATCGCCTACACTAAAAGTATGTGTTGCACTTTTTCCCTTCATCCAGCTTTTGTCCCAATTGGGTTTTTGTGGAAATATTTTAAACGAGGCAGCATTGGAAAGCATACTACAAAGGAAGCTTAATCATCATCAATAAGACCTTTAAATAACACGACACATAAGCAAAGAACCACTATGGAGTGTTTAGAAATTCTTTTGCTCGATGGCAAAGTTCCTACCGGGAAGTAAAGTTTGCCGTCAAACAGAGATTACCCAAATGATAGTTTATACGAGTCCACCAAACTGTATAGAGACCTAGTCCTATATCAGTTCCCTTAGTGCTAACTATGTTACAGTATGTAAATAAGACACATAATTTTTACATGGAAAAATCTCAACTCAAGGGGACAAAAACCACGACCTACACTGGTAGGATTTCAACTTTACTAACTTGTAACTACACTATTACAAGCCATTTTATAATGACTCTGTTACAAAGACTTCAACCTCACTAACTTGTAATACACCTACTACAAGCCACTTTGTCACTCATTAGTTACAAAGACTTCGACCTATGACTAACTCTAGTCACAACACAAACTCAGAGGGTTTATGTTTTTGAGTTTCCTAAAATAGAGAGACCCATGATAGACCCATGATGCAGACGTAAAGGTTAAGCTTGATGCTCAAGTTATCCCCAAGAGAGCGAGTTATAAGTATCTCGGGTCTATTATCTAGGGTAACGGGGAAATTGATGAAGATGTCACACATCGCATTAGAGTGGGGTGGATGAATTGGAGGCTCGCTTCCGGTGTTATATGTGATAGGAATGTGCCGTTAAGACTTAAGGGTAAGTTTTATCGAGTGGTGGTTTGACCCGCTATGCTGTATGAGGTTTAGTGTTGGCCAGTCAAGAACTCCCGCATGCAGATGAGAGTAGAAGAGATGAGGATGTTGAAATGGATGTGTGGGTGTACCAGGCGAGATAGGATTAAGAATGAAGCTATACAGGACAGAGTGGGAATAGCCTCCGTGGATGACAAGATGCGGGAGTCGCGACTGAGATGGTTCGGACATGTTAGGAGAAGAAACATTGGTGCCCTTGTCAGGAGGTGTGATAGGTTGGCCATGGAGAGTTTGAGAAGGGGTCGAGGTAGGACTAAGAAGTACTGGGGAGAAGTGATTAGGCAGGACATGGAGCTGCTACAACTCACTGAGGACATGACACTTAATAGGAGGGTGCGGAGGTCGAGGATTAAGGTAGAAGGTTAGTAGGTAGTTTATAGTGTTCACCGATAGGCTTAGTAGCATGCATTTCCCTTCATATTCTTAGATTTTTATTACGGTATATGATTTTATTCGTCTCAGGTATTGTATTCATTGTTGCTATTATTGGATATTATTTATCCTTTATTACGGTGTGTGATTTTTTTTCCTTCCTTGTTTACCTCTTCTTCTTATTGCCATTCCTGAGTTGAGGGTCTATTGGAGACAACCTCTCTACCTGCATTAGGTAGGGATAAGGTCTGCGTACATACTACCCTCCGCAGACCCCACATGTTGGGATCAAACTGGGCTTGTTGTTGTTGTTGTTGTAGTAGTTTCCTAAAACAAAGCTTCTAAGAAATCAAGATAAGAGTTACAATGAAGAACTAATACAAGATTACAACTCAACTAAGGACACACATAGACTCATGATGGAACTGGTCCGTAGTGGACTTGTCTTCTTGTTCTTGATACACTTGTGACTTCAATAATGGATCAGATCTTCAATGCTTGAGAGAATATCAATAAATGCTCAAGTGAATGTTTGTTGACCTATACCTTGTTATTATTCTTTAATGACATCACAAGGATGATGTCCATACTTGGTTGGTACACGGCCCTTCCCAATGGGAATTGATTGCTACATTGTTTCTGCACTGTAGCATGCACAGTTGCAGGAAGTCACTTTTTGTAGTCACTCTCCAGCTGTAGAGTTGACTTTGTACTTCTGTCAGGGAAAGACCAGAGGATCAGGTCCCTGAGTTGGTTCTTTTGTATCCAAAGTCACACTGCTCATATTATCTTAAGTCCATTGCTGAATAATTGTACCAAGTATGCATCAGGTCCTTTATCTGGTTCTAGACAAGAAGTTTGTTAGATCATCAAACATAAGACTGTGAAACCTTAAGCCCATCAATTCCCCCTTTTTGATGATGACAAACTTTTAAAATTGATAACTGTTTATAGAGCTTGACCTAACCAGATAAAGTACCAGTAACCTTATATGTTCCCCCTGACTCTATGCTTCCCCCTTAATCACTTGTTTCAATTTTCAGTTAACTTCTATATATCTTCCCCCTTTTGGCATCATTAAAAATACACAAGCAGACAAAAAAAAGCATAAAGAAGTCTAACACTGCTAACTCATGTCACATGTGTGCACACAACATGATAGAAAATAGAAGCAGAAGGTAAACAAGCATTTTACTAGCAAAAAGAGAGTTGTTTCATTGATAATAATTTTTTAAAAAGCATAAGTCTTTGCTATGACAACAAAGACTAAATTGGACTGATTCAATGGGGGCAGAAACAGTGAGATCCAACATACCATCACAAAACACAAAAACAAAAAAACAGCCACAAACATCAAAACACAAGATAACTGGTCACTAAGAGGATCATGTTTAACCAAAGAACAGATTCTTAGTCAAAGCTATTTTAAGAAGTACTCAGGCTTCTGATAACCAAGATAATTAACTAATAATAATAATTGAAATTAGACTTGTAAAATAGGAAAAACAATAAGAGCACAGAAAGGTAAATATATTTCAGTCGTGGTTCGAACGAGTCCATACAAGTGAGATTTTTCTCCCTTTTATAGGTATTTTCTTAATATAACGTCTATTCTTCTTAATGATTGAGCATTAAAGATTATTTATACCATTAATATAATGTTACAATAGGTAATCGTAACTGTTGCGTGAAGATTCTGTAACGTTTAGCTCATTGATTGAAGATCTTTGAATCTGCCCTTTATTCTGACTTGGTTCATTCTGACCGTGTCTCTTCAACTCCTCAAATAGATTGGAGATCTCGCTTCTAATTGTCTCGTGGGTGTACTACTCCGTACCTCTTTGTCCCATACCTCTTTCTAAATTCTAATCCAGTTGTCATGTTTCCATTATTCCACGTAGGCTGCTTTGTCATCAGAGACATTACACGTGTGAAGTCTATTTTTTGCCAATACATATAGTCCCCCCCCCCCCCCCNCACGTGGTGTTTTCGGATTGGTTCTGCAATTCATCAACGCCTTTGTCACGCCCCAAAACCGAGGGACGAGACCGGCGCCTAACCGGATGAACCCAGTCAAGCGGACCTGGATTGCCTTTCCTACCCAACATATTACACCGTGTTCATAACGTACATTATTCCATACGAGTTAGCCAATTTAGATTCAAAGCACATTTTACAACATAATTCCATTTTGTTTCCTCTTTTAGTTTTCAACAATAGATACTCCAAAATATACAAGTTACCTACAACATTTCTGATTTGCGATCCACAAGTACGAGTGAGAACAACTACCACCCACAATATACATATACATATACAACCCACACAGTGTCTACGGAGCCTCTAAGAGTTCTTAGGAGTTTTACATAACTTGTCGGCAACAAGGCCCTGGCTATACCTTTACAACATAAGCCAAAGAGGATAGTAAAATCCACACGCGGCCCCGAGAGCAAGAGGGGCTTACCAAAACTGCTAAAGAGATGAAGAGGAGGCACCACTAACGGCGGGCTGCGCTACCTGCTATGGAACCACCTACATCTATATAAAAGATGTAGCGCCCCCGGCAAAAGGGACGTTAGTAATGTGGAATAGTACTAGTATGTATGAACAAATTTTACCTAAGTACAATCAAGCAATACACAGATAAGAGACAGTTAATGAACCAACAAATATTGCACAGAAACAGAAACAACCCAAAATCAAGAGTTTCACAGATTCTCCTTTCAACACCACCATATTCAAGAGTTTCACAGATTCTCATTTCAACACAATCACATTCCACGCTTATTATCTCGGCCACCCTTATTACCTTGTCCACCCTTATTACCTCGTCCACCCTTATTACCCCGTGTTGCGGCGTGCAACCCGATCCCACCAGACATTCACATTTCATAACAACAATCACCAATAGTTAAATCACAAGGATCTTCATTACAAGGAACACAAGTTCATTTCAACAATTCACCATGCGGGCTCAAGGCACAATTATTCTCACCAAGTAGTAGTTCATGTACACGGTGTTGCTATAATCGTTCAACTCAATTACATCATTTCACAATACCCTTTTTCATTACTTACCACGCACAATTTTTAGCCATTGTATACATTCCCACACTTGGGCACATTAACATTCTTTCATTCATTAACACATACTTTCATATCGATACCCTCGAACATTTACGAGCTTTGCACACAATAAGATAGGCACAACAAACCACTTTTCACAATCTCAACTAGCATAGTAGTCAACAAGAAATTCAGGGAGTGAAGTATTACGCCTCAACACAAGTGGACAGTCAATTCACATATTCTCGAACAAAGTACACATACCGTATGCTCGGACACCAACAAGAGGGTTCTACAAAGGTTAAAGTTAGCCATACATACCTGGAGTCGAAATTCCCTTCTAATTCCTATTCCCAAATCACCGGACCGTCAAGCACGTCAATCTAATTTATAATGTAACACATTCATCTTAGAATTGGGAATCATGAACACAATTCGAACTCGCCTAGGCATTTTATCGAATGCTATGTGACCTTTCAGATAACCAACCCCCTCTATGTGATTATTTACTCTAACGCACTTCCCTTTACTAGATTGTGACAATAAATGAACATGCATGCAAGGTTATTCACTTTCATCTTCAAGAACCAATTTAGGGGAGTTCTACCATTAACCAAAAATCTGGAAATTTAAGGGAAATGGGGTGGGGACTTACCTGTTAGAATGAAGAAGAAGATTACTCGAAATTCCCAAGCCTGAGTGATTTTGAAAAAATCAATTTGATGAAGAATGAGCTTTCTCTCTCAAGAACCCTCTCTCCCCTCTCTCTATTTTGTTCAGAAATTCCTTAAAAATGAAGGGGAGGGGTGTTTTATTAAACAGGGGGTCGGGTTTTAAATTTAGAAAATAGGAGCCCCGACACAGGAATGCGGTCAGGAATGCGATCGCATTCCTGCTATGTGGTCTGCATTCCTGTCGCATAGTTGGCCCTCGAATGGGCCAAAATGGGAAAACAATCTGCCCAGGTATGCGACCACTATGTGGTCCGCATACCTGTTATGCGATCGCATAGTGCGTCGCATAACCTTCTTCGCAAAAACATGGGGCAAGAATGCGACAACTATGCGGTCCGCATACCCAAAATGCGATCGCATTCTGGGCCGCATAGTTGTCCTCAATTTGGACAGTAGCATGTCCAGGTATGCGACCATTATGCGGTCCGCATACACGTTATGCGATCGCATAGTGCGTCGCATAACAGCACCATTCTGGAAAATTTTATTTTTCAAGTTCGGGGTACTTTTTACTCAAAATAGGTCCGTTTTAAGAGTTTCTACAGTTATAACAACACGGGGACTTATTCGGGCATTATTCTAGACATAGAATTTTACGGGTCTTTACATCCTCCCCCACTTAAAATTTCGTCCTCGAATGAGGATCAGAAAGTCATTTGGTTTTGAAAACACAATATGTTAACCCCCAATTTTCACTAACTCCGATATTTTTTTGAAAATTTCGTTAGAGTTTCCTCTGTAATTAGGCCTATCTACCTGTCAGAGAGCCCCCGAAACACATGTGCTTGACCAACTTAAATGCTACATAATGCAGTTATTCTAACAACTTGTATATAATCTTGTTACCTCAACAGCTTGCATATATTCAATTACTTCCACATGTCATATACACTTCTATTAATCATTTAACCATCACACGAGTTTCACATAATTTCACTTACTCCGACAGTTTGCACATAATTCAGTTATCCCATCAAATCATATACAATTCAATTACTTCAACCTGCTTATACCTAATTCAGTTAACACCACCACTTGCATATCATCTAACTACCACATGAATTGCACATAAATTTAGCTTACTTCAAAGAGCTGCACATTACCCAAACAATCACAATGTTACACAAATATGTCACAACTTTGAGGGGCTACAATAGTAAGGAAATTAGGAGAGTGAAGTGATCTTGCACAAAATTAAACACAGAGGTGCATTCACTTAGAGATGGCAGTTCTCACGATCACTACTAGACTTGTTCAAACAAATGGGGATATTTTTCTTTCATTTCATTCTCCGCTTCCCACGTGACTTCCTCGACTCGTTGACTTCGCCAGAACACTTTAACCGAAACAATTTCTTTGTTCCTCAACCTACGGACTTGCCTATCAATAATAGCAACCGGAACCTCTTCGTACGATAATTCTTCATTAACCTCAATAGTCTCAACTGGCATGATGGCGGATGAATCTCCAACCACTTTCTTCAACATAGACACATGGAATACCGGGCGCACTAATGACATTTCAAGGGGCAATTCTAGCCTATACGCGACTTGCCCTATCCTTTGAGCGATCCGATACGGCCCGACATACCTAGGGCTCAATTTCCCTTTCTTCCCAAACCACATCACCCCTTTCATGGGAGATACCTTCAAGAATACCCAATCATTTACTTGAAACTCTAAATCCCTACAACGAACATCCGCATAGGGTTTCTGACGACTCTGAGCAGTTTTCATCCTCTCCCGAATGACTCTAACTTTTCCCATAGCTTGGTGCACAAGATCTGGTCCTAACAATTCCGCCTCACCAACCTCAAACCATCCGATCAGAGACCTACATCTCCTCCCGTAAAATGCCTCAAATGGGGCCATCTGAATACTAGCCTGGAAGTTGTTATTGTAAGAAAACTCTATAAGCGGCAAGTGATCATCCCAGCTACCCTTGAAATCTAAAACACAAGCCCGCAACATATCTTCAAGCGTCTGAATAGTCTGCTCCGCTTGACCATCAGTCTGCAGGTGGAAAGTCGTGCTGAGATTTATCTGAGTACCCAAACCTTGTTGAAATTTCCTCCAAAAGTTAGTTGTGAACTGGGCCCCTCGATCCGAGATAATAGAAACTGGAGTTCCATGAAGTCTGACTATTTCCTTAATATACAACTGAGCGTATTGTTCTGCAGTATCGGTGGACTTGACTGGTAAGAAGTGAGCTGATTTCGTGAGTCGATCCACAATTACCCAAATTGAGTCGAACTTGCGCTGAGTGCGAGGTAACCCTACCACGAAGTCCATATTGATCATTTCCCATTTCCACATCGGTACTTCCATGAGCTGCGTTAACCCACCAGGCCTCTGATGCTCGGCCTTCACCTGCTGATAATTCGGACATCTAGCCACAAAGTCTTCCACACCCCTCTTCATATTACTCCACCAATAAATCTCTTTGAGATCGTGATACATTTTCGTAGAACCCGGGTGAACAGAATACCTGGAATTATGAGCCTCTGCCATTACCATCTCCCGGAGATCATCCACATCTGGAACACATAGTCTCCCCTGACACCGCAAGACACCGTCATCATTGCTGAGTGAAAAAGATGATATCTTGTGATTCAAAATTGCTTCCCTCAATTGTACCAATGCTGGATCTCTGAATTGCTTTTCCTTGACTTCCGCTACAAGCAAGGACTCCGCTCCATTACGCACCACGACATTCCCCTCACCTGAGGTCGAAAGACAGACCCAAGACTGGCCAACTGATAAACCTCCCGAGCCAAAGGCCTCTGACCGACCTCCAAATGTGCCAAGCTACCCATGGATTTCCGACTAAGAGCATCGGCTACCACATTCGCCTTTCTTGGATGGTACAAAATATTCATATCGTAATCCTTGAGCAATTCTAACAACCTCCGCTGCCTTAAGTTCAACTCATTCTGCTTGAATAAATACTGAAGACTCTTGTGGTCTGTGAACACGTTCACATGGACCCCATAAAGATAGTGCCGCCAAATATTCAATGCAAACACAACCGCTGCGAGCTCCAAATCATGCGTCAGATAATTCTTCTCGTGATTCTTGATCTGCCTTGAAGCATACGCTATAACTTTACCACATTGCATCAACACACACCCCAAACCAACTCTCGAAGCATCACAATAAACCACGAATCCCTCTGAACCTTCTGGCAAGGTCTACACTGGTGCCGAAGTCAATCTCGACTTCAATTCCTGAAAACTCTTCTCACAAGCATCGGACCACTGAAACTTAACTACTTTTTTGCGTCAGCTTAGTCAATGGGTAGGAGAGAGTAGAGAATCCCTCCACAAACCTCTGATAATACCCAGCTAGACCCAAGAAACTGCGAATCTCCGTCGGGGTCGTTGGTCTAGGCCGATCCTTTACCGCTGCAATATTTTGGGGATCAACTTGAATCCCTTCCCTAGAAACAACATGGCCCAGAAAGGTGACTGATTCTAGCCAAAACTCACATTTTGAAAACTTTGCATACAACTGGTGCTGATAAAGAATCTGCAGAACCGCCCTAAGGTAATTAGCATGATCTTCCTGACTTCGCAAAAAAACAAGGATATCATCAATGAAGACTATCACGAAGGAGTCAAGAAATGACTTGAAACCCCGATTCATAAGATCCATAAAAGCTATTGGGGCGTTGGTTAGCCCAAAAGACATTACCAGAAATTCAAAGTGCCCATAACGAGTCCTGAAGGCGGTCTTAGGAATATCCTGCTCCCTGATCTTTAATTGGTGGTACCCTGACCGTAAATCAATCTTTGAGAAGAACCTAGCACCTTGTAACTGATCGAACAAATCATCTATCCGAGGCAGCGGATATTTATTCTTGAAGGTGACCTTGTTGAACTGCCAATAATCAATACACATTGGAAGCGATCCATCTTTCTTTCTGACAAAAAGAACCGGTGCGCCCCAAGGTGACACACTCGAAACCCTTTTCTAATAGATCTTTCAATTGCTCCTTTAACTCTCTCAGTTCTGCTGGTGCCATTCTGTAAGGTGGAATAGATATTGGTTGCGTATCTAGCAATACATCAATCCCGAAATCAATCTCTCTATCTGGCGGAATTCCAGGAAGCTAATCCAGAAACACTTCAAGAAACCCATTCACAACCGGCACGGACTCGGGAGCAGGCACCTCTTAAGTGGTGTCCGCAACCCGGACCAAATGATAGATGCATCCTTTCCTGATCATCTTGGAGTATTTAAGATAGGAAATAAACCTGCCCTTCGGTACCACATCACCCCCTTTCCATTCAATAACGAGCTCGTTAGGAAATTCGAGCCTCATAATTCTGGTTCGGCAGTCGAGTTTAGCAAAGCACGAATAAAGCTAATACATTCCCATGATTACATCAAAATCTAACATCTCCAACTTAATAATATCGGCAGTGGTATCTCGACCACACACCGTAACAACACAATTCCTATAGACCCGCGCGGCTGTAATAGAATCACTTACCGGAGTCGACACTGAGAACGGCTCATGAATCAATTCGGGTTCTATCCCAAAACTTGAAGCAATAAATGGAGTAACATATGACAAAGAGGACCTCGGGTCAATAAGAGTATAAACATCAAGCAATTGGACAACCAGAATACTTGTGACAACATCTGGAGAAGCCTTCGCACGCAGGCGACCGCTCAAAGCATAGAACCGACTGGGTTCCCCTTGACCCCGTGCTCTACCCCTAGCTGCACCGCGCCCTGCTAGAGCTGGAGGGCGTGCTAAAGATGTAGCGGCTGAAGAAATGGACGGATGAGCAGTGCCCCTACTTGTGCCCTGACTGGGCGCACGACAATCCCACTGGATATGACCTCTCACTCCGCATCTGTAGCATATCGGAATATCCAAGTAACATGGCTCAGAATGGAACCTCCCACACTTAGGGCATGGGGCCCTCTGCTGCTGCTGAAACCTTCCACCAGAACGACCTGATTGGTGGAACCCCCTGCTATCTGAACCGGGCCCAAAGCGACCTCCCTGCTGGTAACTGTGCTCTGATGGCGGAGCACTGGCTGAGGACTGAGCATAGGGCTGAGATGGCCCTGATGACCCTCTCCCAAGGGCTGATCTCCCACCTCCAACTAAGCTCCTAGGGTTGCCCGCTGACCGGGTCCTACTACTAATACCCTCTCTCTCCATTCTTATTTTTAATTTCCGGGCCTCCCTAGCCTGGGCAAAACCCACAATCTTACCATAGTTCATATCTGAATGCAAAGCAACTGTAGCAGCCTCATTGATAACCAAGGGACCAAGGCCCTGAACAAACCGACGAACTCTGGCCTCCATAGTCGGCATCATGTGGGTAGCATACTTAGACAAGCGCACAAACTCCATATGGTACTCCCACACACTCATGTGGCCCTGCTTAAGGACCTCAAACTCTGCAGCACGGGCTTCCATAACCTCGGCAGGCAAGAAATGATCCATGAAAGCGTCTACAAACTCGACCCACCTTGCCGTAGGGCTCCCCTCTCCACGGGAACTCTCCCACATCTCAAACCACGAATATGCTGCTCCCTTTAGACGATAGGAAGCTAACTCAAAATCTTGAGGATCGGCCTGTAGGTCGGTGCCTGTGAACTCTGGAGGGGCTAATCGCAGAAACTGGTTGACCCTAGAACCTGAAGAATCCCCTTGTTCGCTAGAGGATGCAGGGGCAGCCTGTGATCTTTGGGCCTGGGAGGCCACTAACTGAGTCAACATCTGGATAGCTCCCCTAAGGTCCCCATCAGAAATACTGGACCGGAAGCTGGGACTGAGGAAGGATCAGGAACATCAGCGGGAGGGATTTTAGTATCCTCTGCTAGAGCAGGAATAAGAATAGACTGTCCTGGAACGGAGGAGTCGGGCAGATTCAAGGTCGGGAAATCATTCTCACCCGCACCATCAGATGAAATATTTATGGCCACACTTGGGGTGGCATTGGCCTCTAGGCCGAATCGAGCTCTCTTCTTGGGTGCCATTTACTGAAAATTAGGACAATGCACGAGTTAGATAAGGATATTCTCACCTTTCACTTCATCGCATGATACAAAGTAACAATGAAAGGGTATTTTCCTAAATGTCCATGCAGCCCCCTACTTTTAGATGTGGTCGATAACACACCAATAAGAAGGGCTCTACTAGACACGGCTCCGAGACATCCTAGGACACTTTTAAAACCTTAGGCTCTGATACCAAGTTTGTCACGCCCCAAAACCGAGGGACGAGACCGACGCCTAACCGGATGAACCCAGTCAAGCGGACCTGGATTGCCTTTCCTACCCAACTTATTAAGAGAGTTTTAGTCATCTGTGATGATGATAAAGATATAGGTTGGTATGCCCGGTTTGTTGTTGCCCCTACAAAAGGATTAGTAGGTGAAGAAAATCTCCCCTTCCCTGAGAAGTGGAACTTTGCACGTGAGTTCAGTTTGCTCACTTTCTTTTTTATTCTTAATAGATTTTCAGTACCGTGACTATTTTTTTCCAGCAACCATGGGAACCGTCAAGGAGATCTTCAATTTCAGTGGATGGGTAAAAAAATTGTTGTTGATTGCTCCCATGGAAGAACGTTCTTGCAAGTACCTCTCGACGAGGTTTGGTTGGAAAGTGAAAACCCATGGTAGTTTTTTTTTTACATTTCCTTTCTCTCCTTTTTGAGCTTCTTTAATTCCTTTTATTTGTTAGGATTTCCTGCTCGTGGTGTCACTTCTGCTGCGATAATTGCCTCAAAGCTTTCTTTAGCCAAGGCTCAAGAAATTATTTTGAACTCTTTTTCGTTAAAAAGTAAAGCGGATAGGTCTCAGATCTTGTAAGATGAGGAGGAGCGGGAAGAAGACCCATTTATTCGGAGGTCACGAGAAAGAAGAAGGGTCTTGTCTGATGATGAATCTGCTCCACTTATTGGTCCATCTTCCGTGCCTGAATCAGAGCATTCTTCCCCTACAGAATCTGAAGAAGAAACTCCTTCCACAACCAATGAACCAATTGAGCAGTTGTTCCATCAAGGTTTTGGCTCAGTTTCAGAGGAGGCGCCTCTTGCCATTTTTCCTCCGTCTGCTCCAGTGGAACTTCAATCATCCGCGCCTGTTGCTGTTTCTACTCCCCCACCTATTCCACTAGTGGCTCCTTTATTTACCCCTACTCATGTGCCTTCTATTGTCGAAGTAGGGTCTTCTAGTAATGGGGAGATGAAGCAAATTATGATCGAGGTTCCTGCAGGAGGTAGCCTCTTAAAGAAATCAGGCCAGGGGACGTGTGGTTGAAGCCTCTGATAGGCTCGGTTGAGAAGTCAAAATTGGAAAGCCATAGCTCCCTGACGTGGATGAATGAGATTGTACACTCATCTTTAAAGGTATTCTTCATATTATTCCTTTTCTAAAATTAACCTTTACCGTAGCTAACTTTCCTTTTGTGTGTAGATCAATCTCATTGGTACAAAGTTGATGAAAAGGATCGTCCATATGGAGCAGTTAATGAATGACTATCATACCGAGGCTAATAATTGGAAGGAACAATTTGAGATCTTTCAACTTGATATGGAAGTAGTAGAAGAGGAAAAGTGTACCTTAGAGCAGCAGGTTAGAATGATAGTAGCAGAATTAGCCATTGAAAGGGCTTCATCGAACCAAGCGGGCAAGGATAAGAATATCCTGGAATCCTCATTTGTTGAGCAGCTTTCCCGTGCTTATGAAGAAATAAGAAGCTTGAAGGCTTTGCTAAACCACAAGGAGGCTTATGATGGTGAACTTGTGCAGTCGCTTACTCAAACTCAAGAAGACCTCCGTGAATCCTCAAACAAGGTTCAATTTTTGGAGAGATCTCTTGCACCTTTACAGGCTTCTTATGATGCTGTTGTGGTTGAAAGAGATGAGCTGAGAGTGAATGTTGAACAATGGGAGAAGGACTACGAAGCTCTCGAGGATAAGGCAGTTGTCAATGTGAGTCGGGCTTATTTGAATGCCCGGCTTGATACATTGACGGAAATGGGCCAGGAAAATTTTGACTTACAAGCTGAAATTGCCAAAACTAAGGAGACAATTGAAAGGTCTCGGCAAAGTCAAAAAATTTCATCACCTGAAGTTGAAGTTCCCCTGGGTGATGAAATCGTTCCTGATGAAGATGTTGCCCAACCCTGACCATCTTAAGCTGCTCCTTCTGCTAATGAAGATAATTCCCCTAGTGTCTAGTGAAAGTGTTTGTTAAACCCTCTTTTTTTCTTTGAATCAATTGGTGGTTACCCACAGTCCCATTTGGGGGTGAAGTTTGGTTGGTAAGTCCCCAAAGAAAATTTAGGGGCAATTTTGTATAAACAAATTCGGTTTGAAATAAGTTGATACTTAGTTTCTACCATCGTATAATATCAATATTTAAATTTCTTAGCATGACTTGTGGTTTTCGAGTTTTCGTTTTACTCTGAAGTGTTTGCATGCTTTATGTTCGGGTTTCTTTTTTTCCCTTTGTTATTTAAATTTGCATTAAAAATGCTTCAATATTTCGTGTCTTATCGAAAAAAGCACGATTTATAAAAGAGGGCCTTTTTATGAACGACACTTAATGAAGAAGACTTCTCAACTTCATAATGGTGTAAACATACAAAAGAGAGATAGGAATTCACACGTTCCTTTGAGTAATATTCTGAAGAATTTTTTTATTATTATTTGAACTTTCTTAACACTTTACATGTGTTCAAGTATCGTCTATGACTCTTTCATAACTGTTTTCTTTTTACAACAGATTTGAATAATACAAGGGTACGATTTTTAACCCGTATTTAAATTTTGCCTTTAACCTAAACATTCGTTTACATTTACGAGCATGTTTTTTGTAGGTTTCTGAATCAGGCTTTGTATAATAGTCTTCAGATCTTTGATTTCGCTCGTAACTTTTGATTTGTTGGGTAAAATAGTTCTCCGGGCTTGAGCTCTGACTTTTTGCTTGTCTTCTTTCTTGAGCTTTGACTTTTGTGATAGTCTTATTGCCTTTCATATTATATAGTCTTCCAAGTGTTTGAGCTTTGAATAATTAAATCTCGAGCACTTGACTACTCCTTCGTGTTGGTCCTTTTCTTGAAAAGGAAAAACATACGGGAAGGTATATAGTTTTAGATGATGACTGCTTAACCCTTTGAAATGTCCATCAAAAAGGTTGTAACCCTAGACCGGGAATTCAGTTACTCCCTCGTGTCTATTCAGGTCTAATATCATCATTTGGTTATGAGTTAGTTTTTTGCCTATCATCTAAAATAGTTAGTATAGTTTTAATTGTACTAAATAAAATCGTACATAATGATACCTGACCGTGGGTACTCCTTTTTCTTAGAAGTAATACTTCTTCAAATGAACAACATTACAACTTGTTGGTAAAATCCTGTCGTCCATGGTTTTCAGCTCATAAGCACCTTTTCCAGCAATACCACGCACTTTGTAGGGTCCTTCCCAATTTGGATTTAACTTTCCTGCTCCAACCTCCTTTGTTGATTGAAAGACTTTTTTAAGGACGAAGTCCCCAATTTTAAAATATCTGAGGTGAGCTTTTCTGTTGTAGTACCGCTCTATAATTTGCTTTTGAGCTGCCATGCGTATTAAAGTGGCTTCTCTCATCTGTTCAAGCAAATCCAGATTTGTTCTCAACTCATCGTTGTTTGTTTCTTCTGTTGCTATTGTGAATCTCGTACTTGGTTCACCAATTTCCATCGGTATTAGGGCTTCCGAGCCGTAGACAAGTGCGAATGGGGTTTCTCCCGTGGTTGTTTTTGTTGTAGTTCTCTAAGCCCATAATACTCCTGATAGGTCTTCAAGCCAATTTCCTTTTGATTTCTCCAATTGTTTCTTCAAATTGTTGATGATGATCTTATTGGTTGACTCAGCTTGCCAGTTAGCTATGGGGTGATACAGTGAAGAAGTGATACGCTTGATTTCCCAGCTTTGGAAGAATTCCGTGATTTGTGAGCCTATGAATTACAGGCCATTGTCACATACAATTTCCTTCGGGACACCAAAGCGACATATGATGTTTCCTTTGGCTTGGGTTAGAGTTCCTACTATATCCATTCCCAACTTCATAAATGGCCAAGGTGATATAACTGGATGTAGTAATTTTGCGGGTCGATGCATGGTGTTAGCATACCGCTGACATTTATCGCATTTAGCTACGAAATATTCGGCGTCTTCTTCCATCTTAGGCCAATAATACCCCCCTCTGATTAGAGTTTTTACTAGATATCTTCCACTGCGTGGTTTCCACAACGTCCTTCGTGTACTTCTTTTATTACGTACTCAGTTTGATTAGGTCTGAGGCACCTTGCTAGGGGACCACCAAACATTTTGCGATATAAAGTGTCACGAACTAGGCAGTACCGTGCAACTTTTCGTCAAAGTGCTTGAGCTTATTTCTTATCTTCAGGCACGGTACCATTCTGCAAAAAATTTACAGTGTCATTTCCCCAATCCCAGGTTAGATTATTAAATGTTACCTCATTTTGGTCCTGGTCAATTGCTGAATGAAATAAATGTATCACAATAGCATTTTCCTTATTTGTTACATCTGTAACTTATGGGAGGTTAGCTACACATCTGCTTCTACGTTTTCCTCTCTAGGCACTTGCATGATCTTCCATGACTGGAATTGCCTCACTAGGTCCCGTGCCTTTTCTAAATATTGTTGCATTCGAGTTTCTCTAGCGGTGTAAGTCCCCTACATCTGGTTCACCACCAGCTGAGAGTCACTTTTGATCACGATCTGCTCTATTGAAAGTTCTCGTGCTAATTCAAGCCCTGCAATGACACATTCGTACTATGCTTCATTGTTGGTGATAGGATAACATTTAATAGTTTGTCTTATTTTTTCACCAGAAGGTGGTATCAAAACAATTCCCAGGCCGGCTTCTTTGACATTAGAGGATCCGTCAGCGAATATAGTCCATGTTCGTGGATTAGCTCCGGTAAAAATCTGTAATTCCTTTTCTACTTCAGGAATTATATAAGTATTAAAATCTACTGCAAAATCGGCTAAAACCTGAGACTTTATTGATATCCTAAGTTGATAAACGATGTCGTATTCGCTTAGTTCTGTTGCCCACTTAGACAATCTGCATGATAGTTCCTGTTTATGTAGGACATTTCTTAACGGATATGAAGTTACAACAGCAATTGGATGACACTGAAAGTACGGTCTTAACTTCCTGGATGCCATGATTAGAGGCTAATTTTTCTAGATGAGGGTATCTAGTTTCAGCATCTATTAATGATTTTCTTACATAGTAAATAAGAGATTGATTACCTTTGTCTTCCGTTACCAGAACTGCACCCACAACTATTTCTGCAACAATAAGATAAATATACAGCCTTTCCCCTTCCTGTGGTTTGGATAGTAATGGGGGGTTTGATAGGTAGGCCTTAAAGTTTTTGAGGGCATGCTGGCATTCTTCAGTCCATTCGAACTGATTCTGCTTCTTTAGTACTGAGAAAAATTTGAAACTCTTCTCTGAAGATCTTGAAATAAATCTTCCTAAAGCTGTGATCCTACCTGTCAGCCTTTGAACTTCTTTTTTGCTCGTGAGTATATCAGGTATTTCTTTAATAGCTTTAATGTGAGCAGGATTTACTTCAATGCCTCTATTTGATACGATAAAACCTAAAAACTTACCTGATTCGACGCCGAAGGCACACTTTTCTGGATTTAATTTCATATTATACATGCGGAGGATGTCGAACGTGGTTGAAATATGTTGGAAATGATCTTTAGCATGTGTGGACTTCACCAACATGTCATCAATGTATACCTCCATTGTCTTCCCCAGATGTTCTTGGAACATCTTGGTCACTAGCCTTTGATACGTGACTCCAGCATTTTTAAAGCCAAAATGCATGACTTTGTAACAGTAAGTCACCATATTTGTAATAAAGGAAGTTTTTTCCTCGTATAAGGGGTCCATCTTTATCTTATTGTAACCAGAATATGCATCCAGAGAGCTTATCAATTCATGACCTGCAGTGGCATCAATCATTTGATCTATGTGTGGTAAAGAAAATGAATCCTTTGAGCATGCTTTGTTTAAAACAGTGTAATCTATGTATACTCTCCATTTACCGTTCTTTTTAGGTACTACTACTGTATTAGCTAACCAATCAGGATATTTTACCTCGCGTATCGAACCGATTTTTAAGAGTTTCTGTACTTCTTCATCAATCACTTGATTCTTGAATAATCCCTGCTTCCGTTTCTTTTGCTTGACAAGTACGAATGATGGGTCCTCATTCAGTTTATGAGTCATCACCTCTAGGGGTATACCAGTCATATCTGAATGGGACCAGGCAAAACAATCTACATTATATTTCAGTATTCAATCAACTTACCTCTTCTGGTCGGGCTTAGCCTTGCTCCCATGTGGATTTTTTGTTCAAGTTTATTTTCGAACAGTGGAACGACTTCGAGTTCTTCAGTAGTTGTCTTTTTGTTTTCATTCTCTTCTGGTTCTTGAATAACATCGGGTGTGTAATCCATGTCCGTGTGTTTTGATGCGATCTCTGTGGTGATTTGATTCACCGTGTCTTTATCATTTGCCCCCGTATCTGTTTGAGTTGCTCATGCATCTTTTACTTCTTTCTCTGCGTCTTTTTTATTCGAGTGCATTACTGAATTGATATTCCTCGAAATTTGTTGATCTCCTCGAATCTGCTAAATTCCCCATTTTGAAGGGAATTTGATAACCTGGTGTAGAGTGGACGGTACTGCGTCCATGTCATGAATCCATGGTCTTCCCATAATTACATTGTAGGCCATGTCTGTATCAATAACTTGAAACTTTGTTTCTTTGACGACGCTTCTGCATAAGTACTCAATGCAATTTCTCCCTTTGTTATGACAGTAGAATTATAGAATCCGGACAAGGAACATGTTTTTGGAATTATTTGGTCTCCCATTAGCATCTCTTCCACCACTCGTAGTAGAATTATGTTAACAGAACTACCTGGATCAATGAATACTCTTCTCACGTTAGTGTCATGTATAAGTAAAGATATTACCAGTGCGTCGTTATGTGGGATTAATAACCCATCTGCATCTGCATCGTCAAATGTTATGCCATCAGCCTCCAAGGTTTCACGAGTCTGTTTCTCGTGGGTTATTGTGAACTTCGTTGTCTTTTTTGTTGCGGTATAGGTCACGCCGTTAACCTCCTCTCCTCCGTTTATCACATTTACCATTCTCTTTGGAGACGGCGGTTTTGGGGGCTCCTGCCTGTTCTTCATATATGCCTGCTTACCTTTTTCACTAAACAATTCTGTTAGATAGCCTTGTTTTAATAAGTATTCTATCTCACATTGTAATAACCTGCAGTCTGATGTTCTGTGCCCGTGATCATTGTGGAATTCACACCAGAAGTCTGGGTTCCTTCTGTTTGGATTTGATCTCATTTCCTTGGGCCATCGAACTTTACCACCCATATTTCTTAATACTGTAATTAACTCGGAAGTACTTACATTGAAGTTATAGTCTCCAATTCTTGCATATGTGTTATTATCTCTATTTCGTTCATCTCGAACCTTTCTGGATCTTGATGATGATGAACTTGAATCTGGGTTAGTCGGTCTGTAATCAGGCCGGGTATTTTCAAATTTTCTATGAGCTTCTCGTCCCGAAGGTCCCATATAGGGATCGTACCTGTTTTTACCAGCTCTTCTCTCTGATTCTGATCGCCTGGATCTCGTCTCGTCTTCTATTTTTGATTGAGCTATGGTCTCCTCTTCGACTCGTAATTTAGTGTTGTACCTGTTATAAACATCATTCCATGTTGTAGCTGGAAATTCACGTAAACTTTCTTTGAGTCTCCTCGTGGCTTCAGAGCTTTTTTCGTTCAAGTTGCTTGCAAATGCCATATCTGCCCAATTGTCAAGCACTCTTGGTAACAACATCCTTTGTCGTTGGAACATGCCTACTAATTCTTGAAGCAACTCTGCATCTCTCTGTTTTACTTTGACTATATCTTCCATTCTTTTCTTCACTTTTTGTGCACCAGAGTGTGCTTTTATAAACGAATCTGCAAGCTCAGCAAAAAAACCAGTAGAATTTTCGGGTAAGAGAGAATACCACGTTAATGCTCCTTTGGTAAGCGTTTCTCCAAACTTTTTGACCAGCATGGACTCGATTTCCTGCTTAGTTAAGTCGTTGCCTTTTACTCCTATGGTGAATGCAGTAACATGATCACGTGGATCAGTTGTCCCATCATATTTTGGTATATCGGGCATCTTAAATTTTTTGGGAATCAGCAAAGGTGTTGCACTTGGCTTCCATGGTTGTTGAGAGTATTTGTCAATATCAATCCCTTGACGACAGGTGGTACGCCAGGAATTTGCTCGATACGATCATTTTGTTCCTTCACCTGTTTTTGCAAGGTTAGTATTAAAGACTGTAAATCTGAATTATTAGACATACCTGGTCTTCCTTCAAGGGATTCGTTTGGAGTGCCTCTACTTCCAGAATTAGCTAATCCAGACTGTGGATTTTCTATAGTTGCAGTGTTGTTTGGAGGAGGCGTAGATGGTATAGTTGGTAGCCCCTCACGAAAGCTTGAAGAGCGTCATTCACGTATTCAGCAACTATCTGCTTCACAACATCTTGCTCTCCTGTTTGTTCATTTCCAACCTGATCATTGTTGTGAGTTGTAGATCTTTCCGGAGAGTTGTCTCTTGAACCTCGTGGTTCCCTAAGGCGATGGAACTGGAGATCCAGTTGCTTGTTGATTATTTTCGTTGGTGTTCGACATGACTCAGTAAAGATAGTTTAGAAATGCAAAAAGGATTATCAGTTTCCCGGTAACGAAACCAATTTGTTTAACCAAAGAGCCAGACTCTTAGTCAAAGCTATTTTAAGAAGTACTCGGGCTTCTGATAACCAAGAGAATTAACTAATAATAATAATTAAAATTAGACTTGTAAAATAGGAAAAACAATAAGAGCACAGAAAGGTAAATATATTTCAGTCGTGGTTCGAACGTTTCCATACAAGTGAGATTTTACTCCCTTTTATAGGGAATTTCTTAATATAACGTCTACTCTTCGTAATGATTGAGCATTAATGATTATTTATACCATTAATGTAACATTAGAATTGGTAATGGTAATTATTGCGTGAAGATTCTGTAACGTTTGGCTCATTGATTGAAGATCTTTGAATCTGCCCTTTATTTTGACTTGGTTCATTCTGACCATGTCTCTTCAACTCCTCAATTAGATTGGAGCTCCCGTTTCTAATTGTCTCGTGGGTGTATTACTCTGTACCTCTTTGTCCCATACCTCTTTCTAAATTCAAATCCAGGTGTCATGTTTCCATTGTTCAACGTAGGTTGCTTTGTCATCAGAGACATTAAATGCGTGAAATCTATTTTTTACCAATACAGATCCTAGGGGGCATTAGAAAAGGAAGGCTTGGAGGAGGAGGCAACAATGGTTTTCAGAACAAGGTCCATGCGGGCATTATCGGACATCTGTTCCTCAAGCAGTTTCTCCCTCAGGTTCTCCACCTGTTGCCGAAGCTCAGCATTTTCCTTAGTCAAGCGAGCAACTTCCTCATTGGAAGAATTTACAGACCCAGATGCTCAAACAACAAATCGAGAGGAATTCTCTATTATCAATTCCTCAAGAAATCGGAGGTCAAGTTTGCTCTCCCTTCTCTCTAGAATTCAGCGTCTAGAGAGAGAAAGTTACGTTCTTGATTTTTCCGGCCAAGATGGCCACTACCACCGGCGGCCAGCCACCACCAGTGGCTGGGCTGCCCCCCACGACCCCACCCAGCGTTGCCCAGCCCCCTTCAAGCCCACCAGCTATGGACTACGCTAAGGCTGTAAAGCCAGCATCGAAAATTACTATTGTAAACGAGCGAATTAATGTTGTGGATCCAATTCCTATCAGGAGAGCCTCGTTTTTACAAGGTGAGCCTTTAATTGAGTTCATGGAATCTGAAGTTGACCGTATGAATGTCTTGGAAGGATTGCAATATGCAGTTGTATGTAAATTTTCATACGGTTGGCCTGAACTAAGTGAATTACGTAGAATAATTCCAATTCAATGCGGAATAAAAGGTGAATGCAACATTGGTTACCTACGTGATCGACATCTATTAATAAGGCTATCTTTGTGGCAAGATTTTATAGAGTTTACCTCAAAAATTGTTTATTATGTGAAAGACAAGAATGGAAAAGAATTCCAGATAAGGACACTGATCTATGACTCAAAATTTAAACATGGTGAAGAAACTTCAAAAGTCATGGCCTGGATCTCTTTTCCAAACCTGTTACCTACTTTTTTGTTAAAGAAGTCCTTTTTTCTTTAGCATCAGCAGTGGGTAAGCCTTTACATCTGGACCTAGCTACTATTAACAAAACAAGACCTAGATGTGCTCGTGTGAAGGTGTTAGTTGATCTACTGGCTGACCTCCCAAAGAAGATCAGAATGAACATACGACATGATACTACACAGGAGATTCGAACAAAGTGGATAAATATAAAATATGACTATCTCCCTAAGTACTGTTGTGAATGCAAATTACAGGGACATGACATGATGGAATGCTGGAAATTACATCCAAAACTCATGGATAATACTCCTGTAGCAGATGCGAACACAAAAGGCAAGGAGGTAATTTCTAACAATGCTACCAATTACAACACTGGTCCTATTCTAATTCTATCTAGTGGAAAGGTGGTGGGAAACACACAGCAACAGTGGAAAGAAGTTCGAGATTTGAGAAACATGAATAGGGGAAAACAAGTTGAGGGTAATGAAAATACAGGTAAAGAAATAGTACCAGCTGGTAAGCAGACTACTGTCATGCCTCAGCAGGTACACGTTACAAACAAGTTTGCACTACTGGAGGATGCAAGTACACAGGCACATGGGAATAATCAGCTTGCACTTGTAGATGACAGCAGTGTACAAATTCAAGACCCTAGTGAATCAAATCTGAATGCAGCAGCACCAGCTTTCAAACCCAGATCTCCTGCAAAAGATAAAGGAAACAAAAGTCAAAAGGGTAATCAGCATACAATTGGGAAGAGTCTCCACTCAACAATTCCTATAACTAAGCAAGGTGTAATAAATGAGGGTGAAAAACAAGGAGACATAGGTGTTAGAGAGCAGTTATCTGAGCAGCAACTAAGGGAATCCACACAACAATGGGTCCAAAGAGCTTTTCAGGGAACCCTAGTTGCTACTAACACCTCTGCCCAAGAGGTACCAACACAGGACACTAGAGTCAACATTCAACTGGAGCAGAATGAACATGATGATCAAGTTGCAGACCCAGATTTTGATCAAGTCACAAACAAGGACAAATTAAATTGGCAAGGAGGAAGATTATGGTTGAATCAAAGAGAGGTAGACTCAGGAGAGGGAGAGATACCAGATGACATGCCAATGGAAGAAGAAGATGAGGAAGAAACAGTAGAAGAAGAAGACCAAAGTGTGAATGACATACCAAAATCTACCCAAAACAAGGAAGAATTAATTGCTGCCAAGGGGAAAGTTACTACTGTTGTTAATCCGAAAAACACACAGGAAAAGGAAAAGGGGGATATGGTTGATAAAGGACCAGATATACAGGTTATAGAACCAGTAGGACCAGGTCGAGGTGAGGAAATTGAAGGTTCTGTCACTAAAGGAACTAAGCCAAGTAATACACCTAAAGAACAGCGAGAGGATGCTGACATTGGTACATTAAAGTTAGGCCAGGAGATATAGCAACAGGGCCTGAAACAGACTATAACTATTGCCAATACAAATGTTGAAATGGTGCAAGGTGCAGATAAGTCAAAGGAGGGGGAGGAGAATGCAGAACAAACACTTAAGGACCTTGATGAAGAATCTTCAGCCCATAACTTCTTAAATGTGGCCAGGCAGGGAGATCTTCACCCAGACACATTGAAGAAGCTAAATCAGAAGCAAAAGGGAGAAAAAAATCCAACAAAGAAGGCCCCACAATTCCACCAAGGGGGGTACAAACAAGAGGGACAATATCTAAATCCAAAAATCAATAAATGGATGCAATTATTTGGAATGTTAGATCAGTCAACACAATGCAAGCATTTGAGAGGTTGATTACAATGCATAGACAGAAACACTTTGAATTTATTGGCATAATGGAACCAATGCAGCAGAAAAACAAGTTAGAAAGGTACAGGAGAAGAATAGGCTTGAGTCAAGCTGTTGCAAATGTATCTAATAAAATCTGGGCTTTTATTGATGAGGTGTTTGAAGTAACAATTGTGTATGACTTGGTGCAACAGATGACCTTAAAGTTATACCATACAGAAACTCACATTGAACTAATGTTGACACTAGTATATGCTAAATGTGATGCAATTGAGAGGATTGAACTATGGGATTCACTATATGCAATGTCCAGGGACATGACTATACCATGGTTAGTGGGGGGTGACTTCAATGTCATCTGGGATGAAGAAGAAAAATATGGAGGTCTACCAGTGCACATCAATGAGGTAGATGACTTCAGGCATTGCATGAACACAAGCAACCTAACTGATTTGGGATTCAAGGGGAGTATCTATACATGGTGGAATGGTAGGTCAGAGGAAGATTGTATTTTTAAAAGGTTAGTTAGGTGCTTTGGGAATGCAGAATTGCAAGCCACATTCCCAGGGCTGGAAGTCACACATCTCTCCAAGATTGGGTCTGATCATTGCCCAATGTTGTTGAAGTGTGACATAGAAGCAGCCCCAATTATCAAACCTTTTAAATTCCTCAATTTTTGGACCAAACATGAAACATTCAGGGATGTGGTTAGGGAGATATGGAATGCTGATTTCATGGCTAATCCTTTCACCCTTTTTAACTTTAAATTAAAGAAAGTGAAAAGGGCCTTGTCCATCTGGAGTAAAGCAACCTATGGGGATATCTTTCATAAAATAGCCAATCTTGAGGAATTGGTACTGATGCATGAAAGACAGTTTGAGGAGAGGCCAACTCAAATGAACAGAATCAGATTACAAAAGGTGCAAGCTGAGATGATCAAATACCTAGCAATTGAGGAGCAATTTTGGAGACAAAAATCTGGTATGAAGTGGTTCAAAGATGGTGATAAAAATACAAAATTCTTCCATGCACAAGTTAATGGAAGAAGGAAGAGGTTAAAGCTGACTAGGATAAAAGACAGTGGGGATAAATGGATAGAGGAGACAGAACTGATTGCAGATGAGGCTGTAAAATTCTATAAAGATCAGTTCACAGATACTGTGATTCCTACTGATTTTAGTATCCTAGACAATGTGCCTTATATGGTTAATTTGGAGCAGAATGAGAAACTAATGGTTATGCCTACCACAGAAGAAGTAAAACAGGTTGTGATGGGACTAAATGCAGATTCAGCAGGTGGGCCAGATGGTTTTACAGGAGCTTTCTATCATACTTGTTGGGATATAATTGGAGAAGATGTGGTAGCTATGGTTAGAGCCTTTTTCTGTGGGCAGCAACTACCAAAGTATGTGACTCACACAAATTTGGTGTTATTGCCTAAGAAAAAGGAGATCAGTACCTTTGCAGATTTGAGGCCAATTAGCCTTAGCAACTTTGTCAACAAAATATTTTCCAGAGTGATTCATGAAAGAATGGTGGAACTGTTGCCAACTCTAATTTCAGAAGAACAAGCAGGATTTGTGAAGGGAAGGAGCATAGTTGAAAATGTACTACTTACACAGGAAATCATAACTGATATCAGATTGAGAACTAGATTTGGAGCTAATGTGGTGATAAAGCTGGACATGGCCAAAGCATATGATAGATTGTCCTGGTTGTTCCTAACCAAAATGCTAAGGAAGCTAGGCTTTGCTGAAAGTTTCATTGGGAGTCAACTAGGGGGGTGAAGCAGGGTGACCCACTATCACCAACCCTATTCATAATTGCAGCAGAAGCACTATCAAGAGGCCTCAATGCATTGCATCATGGCATGAGATTTCATGGATTTGGGCTGCCAAAGTGGAGCCCAAAAATCAATCATTTGGCATATGCAGATGATACTATATTCTTTTCCTCTTCTAACCCAAGGTCACTGAGATTAATGATGCAAGTCCTACATTCCTATGAAGCAGCATCAAGGCAGCTGGTTAATAAAGCTAAGTCAGCTATCTATATGCATCACTTGACTAATGTGGAGGTAG